>JAQZBX010000664.1:0-101141 GCA_029593785.1 Cabassous unicinctus | reverse complement strand
TAAAGGGGGGTTGGGAGGGGGCAGAGGGGGAGGGAGCGGGTGTTAGGGTTGATAGGGTGTCGGAAGAGTTAGAGGGGGAGGGAGCAGGTGAGATGTCTTTCTATATCCCACAACAGGGAAGGAGGTTGGGTATATGGGAGTCTCTAGTATTCTGTGTGTGACTTTGCTGTGACCTAAAACTTCTTTGAAAATTAAATGAAAATTTGGGAGACACTGGGGAGTGAGAGGGGGCAGGTACATAGTGCATACAGTGTCATAGTACAGACTGGACACCCAATAATGCAGTGATAAGTGGAAAAAAGAAAAATATATATACATATTTTTTAATTTTTTTCCCATTTACTGAATATCCCAATCCTTTAATTTTATTTTATTTCTAGTGTTTTTTTTTAAAGTTACCATGAATTTTATCTCTTATATTTAAACTTATCTTTATATTTCATTTTCCTATTAATTGTATTTGGCTATTATATGGGCTTCATCTTCAAGGAAGGTTTGAATCACAGAAGGATTACAGAGGAGGAAGGAGAGGATCATTGGTGGGGGGTGTCTGGGATGGGGTTTCATGGGAAGAAGTTCACCTGAATATACATGAAAGATATATAACATTGTTCAAATGATCAAGAATTGGGGCATGGTCACAGTGGGTAGACAATTACTCAATAAATGAGAGAATACTGACTTCCCAGCCGGGAGAGCTCTGCCACATTCTCCAAGGGAGCAGCAACAGACCCCCGAGTGCAGAGGCAGTGTCTGGCAAAGGAGGAGATTCCACTGATGGGTTCTCGTTATTGATGACTAGCCTTACGAGTCTTTGCTCTTGTAATTGAAACTTGGCCTACTGTTATGGGGTGCCTAAGGGTTGCCACCTGGGAGCCTCCTTATTGCTCAAATGTGGCCTCTCTAAGCCAAACTCAGTATATGAATGCATTACCTTCCCCCCAGCTTGGGGCATGACTTCCGGGGATAAGCCTCCCTGGCAATGAGGGATTACTACCAAGTGCCAACTGGCAATATGACTTGAAAAAGACCTTGAATAAAAGGGGGGAAAGGTAAAGAGAAATGAGTTCATGTGGCTAAGAGACTTCAAAGAGAGTCAGTTGATCATCCCAGAGGTATCGCTTCCGCACACCTCAGTAGGATCTCATAGAACACTAAAGTGGATATCATCCCACACAGAGCGACTCCTGAGGCCTCTGGAGACACCCAGGTCCTATATAAGGGGGGATAGCTCCAGAGATTGATGCCTTATCAGTGGGCTCTACTTTGGAATTTGTGCTCCTGAGAGTGACAGAGTTGGACTCAAATAAGTCCTCTCTGCACATGGTTCATCAGTCCCTTCTATTCAAACCTATATGTGATGCTGGAGTTTGTAGATGTACTTCCAGAGACTGGAGTCTCAATCCTGCCCCTGTACCAGCTGTGCCTGGAGTCTCGGTGGAGCTGCAACTCCTACTCTACAGTTCAATAGACTCACCCGTCACCTGGTGAAGAGATGATGATAAACAATGGCCATCCCAGGGAATGGAGAGAGCCTGCAGCTGCATGCAGGATTATCCCATCCACCATATCCAAGGGATATATGCCCACACTCACTTGGAGGTGGAGTGAACATCACCATTCCAGTCCCCTCAGGATTGGGGTAAGAGCTATGGACTAGAATGGACTTAATGGTATTCTGTTGTAGACATAATGGGATTCAAGCAATGGAAGAAATTACTACAGTTAGGTGGAGCCAGTGGCCACTGGACACTTTTGGGGCAGGGAAGGTAAAAGCAGTTGTAATATAGGTGCTTTTTCAGGACTTGGGAATTGTCCTGAGTAACATTACAACAACAGATATAGGGCATTTTCCATCAGCATATAACAAGCAGAACTGTGTGGGAGAGAGTGGGGTCTACAATGTAAACTATGGTCCATGCTTAGTGGCAAAGCCCCAGTAAGTGTATATCCATTGCAGGTGATGTGACACATTAATGAAAGATGTTTATGTGGGATGTTGTGGGAGGTGTGGGCGGTGGGGAACATGGGAATCCCTGTAATTTTTGTGTAACATTTATGTAATCTAAGCATCTTATAAAACATATATATATATATATGTTTTAAAAAGAGAGAGAGAAAAAAAAAAAAAACCAGGGAAAAATAAATAAATAAATAAAGATGACTGTGTAAAAAAAAAACTTTATTCCAGGCACATGAAAAGATGCTCAGCATCACTAGCCATTAGGGAAATGCAAATCAAAACCACAGTAAGGGGTAAAAATGGATAAAAGTCAATAAATAAATAAATAAATCCTTAAAAAAATATTTAGGGGAGGAAGATAAGGACTATAGTTAGTAGTAATACTTTTACGATGCTCTTTCATGATTTGTTAACAAATGTTTCACAACAAGGCAGGGTGCTTGTGTGGGGGGGTGATGTGTGGGAGTCCTGTATGATGTTATGCATGTTTGTTTTGTAAGATTACGATGTTTACTGAACAATTATAGTGTATGTATGTTCATGTATGAATGATATACTTCAATAAATTGTTTTAAAAAAATCATACATCTAGAAGAAAACACAGAGAAAAGAACAGAAAAAATTGAATAGTATCTCAGGGATTTGAGTGACAGCATGAAGTACACAAATATATGCATCATGGCAGTCCCAGAAGGAGAAAGAAGGGAAAAGGGGAGAAATAATATTTGAAGATATAATTGTGGGGAGATATATGGAAGCCTTGAATAATGATACACGTTTGTTTGTAAATTCACAACTTTTACTTCAAACTTAGTGTTTATGTATGTGCATGTATGAATTATATACTTCAATAAAATTTTATTTAAAAATGAAAAAAATAAAAAATAAAGTGAATATCTTGTTAAAAATGGAGTGTATCATGCATTTTTACTCAATCTGCCAATCTCTTTCTTTAGACTAGAATCTTTAACCCATTTAAATATAAAGTAACTACTTTTAATGCAGGAATTATTTCTACCACTTTGCTGATTGGGTTTGTAATTCTTATACCTTTGCTCCACAGTTATTTCTCTACTGTATACTTTAGTATTTAGACGATGTTTTGTAGTAAACTTTTTGGATCTATTTTCATTTTCTTCTGTGCATGTACATATTATTCATATATATTTGCTTGTGCATACCGTGGAAACTAACTTTAACCTCCTAAATCTATGAGTCTCATTTGATTTGATACCAACTTAACTTCAATAGAATACACAACCTATTTTCTTATATCCCTCTGTTCCCCAACATTTTTATAGATGTACTCACAAATTATACCTATATACATTGCATGTCCAAAAGCATAGATTAATCATTATTTTTATGTATTTAAATTTTAGATCCTGTAAAAACATAAAAAAATAGTGTTATAAAGCAAAAATATTATAGCACCTGCATTTATATTTACCCATGCAGCTATATTTCATTATGATCCTTCATTCTACAGTTGGTGATCTTTCCTTTTTCCTATAGAATTACCCTTAGCACATTGTAGAGCTGGTCTAGTGCTAATGAACTGCCTAAGCTTTTGTTAATCTGAGAATTTCTTAATCTGTCCATTTTTTGAAAAACAGTTTTGCCAGATACGTAATTCTTCTTGACTTTTTTTTTTCCTTCCAGCCCCATAAATATATCAACTTATTGCCTTTGTGTTTGTGTTAATATTTCATTTACAATGTGCAAATATACATTTGAATAACACCACAATACTGCTTTTATTTCTTTATTGATTTTTGTTGTTCTTGAATGTAAGAGCCACCCCCACACACACACAAACTAGCAAAAACAAAAAATAGAATTAATCCTAGCCTGCCTCAAACTCTTGATTGCCCTCTCTCAGGGTACCAACACCATCATGTGTCAAAAGGGAAACGGAAAGGATGATTCACAGAGTTGGGTATGGGGAGCGGGATTTCAGGGCCAGCTCCCAGCCTTCCAGTGCTCAGGCAGGAACCATGTAGGGCTAAGACTTACAGAGACTTCATAACACTGAGGGTACTACTCAATGACATTCCACTGCTAAACAGAATTAGTGGAAGAGCCAAACTTCATTAACACTTCTCTTGTGCCTGAGTATATGGTTTACATTTGAAAAGAATGTGTATTCCACCATTTTTCAGTGAAGTGTTCTATATTTGTTGTTTCAAATTAGTTGGTTTACAGTGTTTTACAGGTCCTCTGTTGTCTTATTGATTTTCTGTTTAGATGTTCCATCCAGTGTTGAAAATAGTATATTGAAATCATCGACTTTTGTTGTAGTATTGGCTATTTCTCCTTCAACTCTGTCAATGTCTGCTTCCTATATTGTTGCACTCTATTGCTAAATGCATATATTTTCATATTTTTTAAATCATCTTGTTTAATTAGCTGTTTTATTGATAAATAATCCCATATTTTTGTCTTTTGAATTAATGTGTATTTGTATGATATTAATATAACCGCCCAGTTCTATATTGATTCTATTTGTATGAAATAATTTTCCATCCTTTCACTTTCAACCTCTTTTATCTATGGATCTAATATGGATCTCTTGTAAACAGTAGCATATGGGTGGGATGTTTCTTCATCCTTTCTGCCAATTTCATGCTTTTTGTTGGAGAGAAAAAACATTTCATATTTTTGAATCATATTTGAATCATATTGAATCATATTTTCCTGTGACTGGGCCATACTTTTCTGTCTCCTTGAATGATTTTTAAAAAAATTTAATTTAGTTGAGATTTTTACATTCTGAACATTAAGCCAAAGTCACTGTGAAAACCTATTTCTTGTACTCTTCTGTGCCAGGCTAACTAAAAGAAGAAAACAAAGAAAGAAAGAAAGAAAGAGAGAGAGAGACAAAGAAGAAAAAGAAAGAGAATACTAATAAAAAAAGGCAAACAACCAAAAAAAAGTGGAAGGAAATGAAGAACAAATAATGAAGTGAATGGCCTCTCCAAGTCTTGTATTTTTTCCTGGTAAGAAATCATAAGCTTCTTCTTTCAAGGCCTAAACATAAACCAGTGTCCCTGCTTGTCCCTCAGAAAAGTAGCAGCCTCAAAACACAAATGAGAAAGAAAAAGTCAACAAATCAGAAAATTAAAAATAAAGAAATGAGAGAGAGAAAGACTAACACTTTTTGTGCCTGTAGAACCTAGTGTATAGCCAGAAGACACTGCTTCTAGAAAAACCAAGGCTAGTGTCTGTTCTAGGGCCTCAGGGAGTTACTAGACTGAAGAATAAAGGAAGGAAAAAAACTCAACCAATGAAAAATTGCCCTGTGTCTTTAAATCCTGGTAGATGCTGTTTTGAAGCCAGGAATTGTTGCTGTAGAGGGATAGTACAAAGTCTAAAGTCTATGCTATGCCCTCAGGGATATGCAATCCAAAAAATCCCATACACAGAAGGAAGAAACAAACACTCACCCTTTATTCCCAAGTGGATGCTGGTGGGAGGCTGGAAGCACTGCTCCCAGAGGGTCATAATTGAGACTTGCTTCCAAGTTAGTCCCTCATGGATCCCACAAACCAACCTCAACCTTTTCAATCCCAACTGTTAGATGAAGCATTTTCCTCAGCTAGCCCCAGTTTCAGGCCACTGCTGCCAGAATCTGGGCTGCATTGCTGCAGCTGCAGCCAGTTCCATTGCTGCTGCCGTGGGGGTGAGCTGATAACTGCTGATAACTGGTTAGTGTTTTCAGTTATAAAATCTGAAATCTAGGCAGCTTCCTCCTTCCTTTGGCACTCTTATAGTTGTTCTAAAAATCCATTCTGCTTCCAGGGTTTATATATAGGTATTCCATGCTCTACTTCCAGCTTTCTCATTGTATGAATAGAAGGAGCAGTTTGCAACACTTCTTACCTGATCTACCTTTTTTTGTCTATGCCAAGAATCTTTAATTTTGATTAATTACAATTTGTGTATAATTATTACTACCTGTGCTTTGGTGTCATATCATATATCTAAGACACATGTAAATTCATGAGAATTTAATCCTATGTTGTTTCCAAGATTTACTAATTTTAGTTTTTAAATTAGGGCTTGAACCACTTTGCATTATTTTTATATACAATGTAACACAGGGGGGTAAAATAATTCTTCTGTATGTCATTAACCAGTGCCCCAACACCATTTGTCTAAAACATTACTCATTCATTTTGAAAGATCTTGACAACCTTGTTGAAATTCATATAACCTAAATCATATGGATTTATTTTTGGTTTGTTAATTCTGTTCCATTAATTTATATTTCTACCCTTATGCCAGTAACACACTGTCTTTATTGATGTAGCTTTGTAATAAGGTTTTTGTTTTGTTTTTCATGTGACATATCTTTAATATTTTTCAAAATTTATTTATTTTTATGGTAAATAGATTTCTTTTTTTCTTATTTTTATATCAATGCTACAAGTTATTCATTTAAGAAAATATAGCTACAAAAACTATAAATTTACTTTAGTCAATAGTTACACTCCCACCACCCTCATTTTTGTTCATTTCTCAATCCTGAGGTATTTGGGATGATGTCAATTCTGGCTTCAGTCTGATAATGGATGTAGATATTATGGGTCAGAAAAATGGAAAGATTTTGTTCACAGTTGAACATACTCCTTGAATTTAGGATTGGGCTGGTCAATCATCATCATTTGTTAGTTGTCCAGGGAAGGGTTGAAGAAATGGAGAGTAGGTGTTGGCCACATATCTGCTGGATTTTAGGGCTCAACCAATATAAGAACAATCTGAAGGTTTTAAATCTCTTGTTTCACAAGTTCCTATTTTTTTCTGAAGATGAAACTTTGACCTGCAGCTGGTTGCATGTACCTTCAGAGAAGACTGAGTATATCAGTATTATTGACAATAAAATTTGGTATTTCTCTAACATATAATATTTTCCTAAAAGTAAAATTTACAACATTCCCTTATACCCCCCATTGTTGAAACTTGACATGGTTGGGTACCCTTGTTACTATTGATGAAAGAATGTTAAAAATATGACAGATAATTATAGCCAACATTCTGCTTTAGATGTGTTTTCCCTATATACACCCCTATTATTAATACCTTGTTTTCATGACATACTTTTGTTATAGATCCTAAAAAAACATTATTATTTGTATTATTTATCACAATCCTCATCCACAAGAAGGTTCACTCTGTAATACAATCCCATGTTTTATCCTCTAACTTTCCTTCCAGTAACATATATGACCCAAAACATCCCCTTTCAGCCATAATAACACATATATTTTAGGATTGATAATTTTAAAAAATCACAATAATGTGCTACCATCATCTCTGTCCATTTACAATTACAACCAATTTAATTATGAATGATTAAGCATCAACTCCCCATTCTCTACCCCCATTCTATAACTCTGTAAACTTTTTTCTGGATTCTACCACTAACAGTTTGCTTATTATAATAAATTCATATTAGTGACATCATACAATATGTGTGCTTTTGTGTCTGGCTTATTTCATTCAAAATATGGTCCTTAAGGTTCACCCATGTTGTCACATTCTTACAGGTGAATAATACTCCATCATATGAATATAACATTTCTTGTTTATTCATTCATCTGTTCATGGACACCTGGGTTGATTCCAGCATTTGTATTTTAATTCGGCCCTATTCATTTGCTTTCTAGAATTCATTATCTCCCTGAATTACCCTTGGGCAATGAGCAATCACACTGACAGGTGTGGACTGTGTTCCCAGAGGCTTTGCTGGACAAACCCACAATTTTATATAAGTAGAAATGATTGAACTGACTACACAACATAAAAATGGTACATTTTTCATTAGAAGACCTTCTCAAATCCTGTTTGCATTTTAAAAAATTGGTTAAATCATCTTTCAGACCTTGATTTGCATGATATTACAAGAGAAACCACTGTTCCCTCTCATAGGTTAAAGCATGCAATCTTCAAGAGTCAGTAGATTTTGGTTACTGTTATTTTAAAAGTTTCCTTCTATCCTTTGTTCTACTTCATACAATGATGTATCTGCACTCTGCTTAAATTTAGCTTTTTGTTTTCAAAGTGGACATGGTATTCAAATTTAAACTCTGCATATAGTATCACTGAAATAGCTCAACTTTTTTTTTCCTTACAAAGGATAATCTCATCCAATTTATAAGTAAATTAATTGTGTATTCATTAATAAAAAAAACCTGAACAGAGAACTCAAATTATTTTAGTCATTGCTGTAATTTCAAATCTCACAATGGTAGTATTATGGAGTCTACTGAACTCATGTCCAATGTAAAAAAACAAAACAAGACCAAAAATTGTTTATTTATGCTGACCGTATTGATTCAGAAATTTTGTTTTCAAACAATCTTTACTTGGAAAATGTATTCATCCAGAAGGTACAGGGGCAACTAAGAAAGACATCAATATTAAAGCCAAAACAATATTATATACAACTGTAGTATAACAATAACTAAATAAAACCACAGTATTTTAATATTGTTAAAGAATTTAATTCATTTATTTCAGAAGTAGTTGTCCAGGTTTGGAGTCCCTTTTTTGACAAACATAATATCAGGACATTTTCACTAACTGAATCTTCAGGACTTTGCTTGGGGTCTATTCTTTTTAATGTTTCTAATATATTTGAATTAAAAAAAGAAAACATTAAATTTACAAAGTTATCATATCAGTTAAAGGATGAACAATGTCTAATTATGTCAAGCAAATGAAAAAATTATGATTCAAAATAGAATACTAATTATATATTTTCCTTTTTTGAACTTTTTCAACTATATTTGACAATCACCAGAAAACTCATATTAAACTTGTATGATAGTTTATGGTTATGGAATGAAAATACAGTGTTTTTATTTGCTGAATTCAGCTTAACATTTCATGATATATTCATCTTTTATGGGATATAATTAAACATAAAACATAGACTTTGGTATATAAAATCCAAGTACTAATAGATAAGAACACAAATATCCCAGTTAAATTTAAAATACTGGATTATGTTTTCTTTTCATAAACCATAGCTTGGGCATTATGTTGAGACTGGATGTAAATAGACTCAAAATGTGCTATAAATAGCTAGATTGGTATCCATATAATAACTTCTTAGTGAAATATTAGTGTTTTTTATTTAAGATAAATTCATAAATCTAATAATAGTTATTTCCATAGTTTCACAAATCAAATTACATGTATTAAATAATTGTCTACCATACTTTAGTCAGATCTATCTAAAATTCTAGAAAATAGTCATAATTTAATTTTATACCTGTGTTTATTTCTTATGCATAAAAATAAAAATATATCTTAGTAACAATGAAGGGTATATTTTGTACCCTCAGGCAAATTTAGAAAATTATCTTACTTTTGAACAGAGTCCTGTTTACTACAGTCTACCTGTCTCATGATTGAACATTTCTTGTGATGTTGAAATTGAGGAAATTCATTAAAAGAAAAAGGAAAAGCTGAATCTCATCTTTGTGACCTGACTCTACCATTTTGTTTTCAATCTCTTTAATATTTTTACTAAAGGAATATTATAAGTAAATATATATAGATGTTTAATTATAATAATGTGTATGTTTCATGAATTTTATAATATGAAATTATGAAGGTGCAACTTTCAGAAATTCATTTAGAATTTCAAAATAACATTGCTCAGTGTTTCTTAACGATTTTAAAGATAATATTATATTTATCATGTGTAAGTATAATTTGAAAGTACTTAGAATTTTTTATTCTACAACACATTTACATTTTGTTAATTTTTGGAGAGATACATTATACATTTGCTTTTTGAAAGTAATAAAAAACACAATATGAGTAATGTAACCCCCTTACTCTCATGAAAGGCTTGCTCAGAGTGGAAATCACTTTGAACAGGCCCTTTGAATGTTTCTGACATTTTGGAATATTCAAAATTCCCTTAGTAGCTATCTATGTGTCTTTCTTTTCTATGTTATTTATTTTATTTAGAATTTCACCTCTTTTTTTCATTTGGAAATTTCTAATTAAAAATTTTTCATACCTAACATCTAAGTTGGTTTTATTTCAGAATCACTAATAGTGGACTTTTTCTACATGTAAAAAACAATTGTATAATATAGAAGGAAATACCTTCAAAGAAAACATTTAAAGTAATTTTATAAATTATTTCTATCGTTCCCGTATTCCACGGCTTTATTCCTTTTGTTTCCCATGTCAGTGAGAATTTCCAGAACATGGCCAATTCCACCATAATGACTGAGTTTCTCTTTATGGGTTCTCAGGTTCCTGAACTCCATGCTATTCCTACTGATGTACTTGGCCCCTGTGTTAGGGAATCTTCTCATTGTGACTGTCACCACCATTGACAAGAACCTTCACACACTCATGTACTTCTTCCTTAGGAATCTGTCTGTCTTAGACATGTGCTACATTTCTGTCACTGTCCACAATGCCTGTGTCAACTTTCTCACTGACAACAGGGCCATATCAGTGGCTGGATGTGCAACTCAGATCTTCTTGGTCATTTTTTGTGGATATGTGGAAGTGATGTTTCTTACCTTCATGGCTCAGGACCGTTATGTAGCCACCTGCCAAACCCTCCATTACCCAGTAATAATGAGCCCTCGGGTTTGTGACTACATAACATGCACATCAATACTCAGTGGTCTTGCTTACTCAGGATTCCACACTGCCAACACATTCTGACTGCCCTTCTTTCAGTCCAACGTGATCCATCAGTTCTTCTGTGACATCCACTCTTTGCTGACACTCTTATGCTCTGCCACATTCTACAATGAGATTGCAAATCTTGTCTGTGCCATAGTGTTTGGTGGTGGCTGCTTTTTCTTAATTGCAATGTCTTATATTCATATATTTTCAACTGCACTTAAGTTTCCAACCAGCAGAGAGTGAGGTAAAGCTTTTTCTACCTGTGTCCCTCACATACTTGTGGTGTCTGTTTTCCTAAGCTCTAGCATCTATGTGAACCTAAAGCCTTCAGTTACTGCAGAAACAATTCATGACATGATCCTTTCTATATTTTATACCATAGTTCCTCCATTACTGAATACTATTATCTATAGTCTTAAAAACAAATAGGTAAAGGCAGCAGTGAGTAGATTAATGTTTAGATAATTTTATTCACAAAAATTATAAAGATATATTTCAGGCTTATTACAATTCTAAAAAGTGAGATTCAAATTTATATAATATCAATTTCTTCTCTGTTTGTGGTTTGAGATTCAATAAGGTTCACTGTTATATGATGTCTTGTCATGTGGTAAAATTGGGAAGGCTCCAGTGGGTCTAACTGCAACTTTCCCCACTTCTCTTCTCCAGCAGATAATGTCCATAAAACACAACTTTACTTACCTCGAGGACAAGGTACACTGCTTTCTTTCTTTGAGTAGGAGGAGCTCCTTTCCCTGACAGTCCACAGAATTATGTAAACAAGGCAAACACCCTCTCACAGAATCCAAAGTCTTCCCATACTTTTGTTCCTACAAAGCCTACCGCCTACAGCAACCGGTGCTTTGCTCTTCTCCTAGTGTCATCCCTTTGTATTCCTGTCTGGTGTGTGGTGTCCTATACTCAGACTGTATGTGTGACTAATAAACATCTGTAAATCTCTCCTGTCTACTGTCCGGTGTCCTGTGTTCTGTCATTCCCATAACCTTATGCTGGGAATCCCTCCATCACCAATGAGGTGAAGTGGAGATGATCCAAGTAGGCTCTTACATTTTACCTTACTAAAAAATAACTTTTGAAACCTGAATAATAAATTAGGTAAAATAATTATTTTGCATTTTTCATTACACTTTCCATTTCTCCTTCCTAAAATGTGTAAGGATTTTTAGTAATTGTAAATTCTAATAAATTGCTACTATTAACCATATTTATTGAGAATCCTCTTAAATTCGACATATTTACGATTAATCAAAACATTAGCAACAACCATAATGTCTCACAGGAAACCATAACAAATAAAACATGGTGATAATTTATGGACCATATTATCTGATTTTATTAAATGAAAATGCAGTAAATATATAAACAACATACTACTCAGTTAAAGTAATTAAAGCAATTAGAAATTACAAAAATGAAATCCACAAGAAATTATATATATATCTAATATATTCAAAGTAATTTTGCAAATCATCTGGAAAGTTAAATAAATCACTCCACAAAATAAAACTAAGAAAGCTATATAGCTTCATTCTCCTGATTTATATAACAAATTTCCTGAAATTTTGAGAGAGCACCATTTACTTCTTTGAATCATTTTTGCTTGAATTATTTTAATAATTCCAAACTGTTTGGAAAATTTTCATGAAAGAAAATCTTGTTGCTGGTCTACAGGTCACTATTCTTACTGTTTATTCACTGAAACGGTACTTTTTTTTTTTTCCTGTAGAAATGGTAATAACTGACAGTTATTAAAATAAGACCTCTCATTGTCTATCCTAAATATTAAAGGATATCATCTCTTACATTTATTTCAGTTTTATTGGACTGTATAACATGAACTTTTAAATGTATCTTATCCTAAAAATACATGTAAATATTTACTTATTTTGGATAGACTAGTTAGTAAATTAATTCTCTGTAAACTTTGATATGCCAAATTGGGATGCACTTTTGCATCATTTTATTAGTTTGCCTGGTCTGTCAAAACCAATTACCACAAGCTGGTGGTTTAAAGCCCTCTGTCCTACCTTCTAGCGGCTGCTGGAAATCCTTTGGGTGCCTTGGCTTTGGGCTGCCCTCAGATGTTGCCTTCTGTGTACACATTGCTTTTTCCTCTCTGTTTCTCTGTGTCTTCCCCATTTTTGCCTCTTATAAGGACTTTCCCATTGCACTTATGGTCTATCCTAATCCAGTATGATCTTATCTAGTCCTTAATTGCATCCACATAGACACTACTTGCAAATAAGGTAATGTTCACAGGTACTGTGGAATTGAATTTGAAAAATGTAACTGTTTTTCAGACACATTCAACCCAATACACTCACTAATGAACAACAATTTTGACACATGCTCAAGATCAAGTTATTAATGGGATGCTGAAATTACAAACAAAATTAGAAAGAGACCAGTTCATGCAAAATCATGAGGATCCCACAAACCTCAGTTACAGGAAACAAGTTTGTTTTCCTTTGCAATAAATGGTAAAAATGTAGGAAATTATAAGTGAAAATAATAAGGTGAATAGAAAAAAAAACCTGTTTACAGTGTGGTAAAACAAGTCCAATTCTTGATGATTAGAAAAGATCTTTCAGATAGGTCATGCTAGAATCTAGGGTCCTGGTTTCTGGTTTCATTCTAAGTTCCTGAGTATTTTTCTTCTTTATCTGATCAGAACAAATTGAGATGAAATATAGGTCAGTTGTAATATTTTTTACAAAAATGGAGCATGATGGTTTTTTTTCTCACAAAATTTCTCTTGGTTTTGCATTTCTGGAATTGATCATGACCACACAGAGGCAGATTATCATTTTTACAGGTCAATAACACTACCTTTGTTTCAGGCGGCATTTCCTGGAACTCCATTGTGTTTTTTCAAGTTATTCCATCGCCTTATGTTAAGAATCATGTGAGAGATGAGACTAGAGAATGTTAGCTCTTCAACAGCATTTCGAAATCTGTGAAATGTAGACTTGACATCAGCAATATTAGGATCAATAAATATAAGTAATGTTTGTAAAGTAAACCAGAAACAGCCTCTTTCTAGTTAAGACAAGCCAAAATCATATGAAAATATAGTGGCTGGTTATTCTTGTTATGCACAACCAATTAACATGTTCTTACATTTTTATATAAGTAACAGGTATTAGGAAATATTAGCCAGCACACATGTGCCACCTGTAATGGGCAGGAAAATATGTATAGCAACCTTATAAACAAACAGTATTACAGCAAGCACAATTAAATCACTTGATCTTATTTAAGGAATCACAGACTACTCATTTCATTATAATTGTCATTGTAAAGGAAATTTGAAATATAACTTTTTAATTCAAATTAGTGTACCCTCCTTTTTCCTCCTGCAATGCAGAAAATAAAAGGTTGATAATCCAGTATATATCTGCCTTATGCATGATTTGTGTTTCAACAGGTAGAGAGATGACAATATATTATAGCAAAACTTAAGAAACAAGTAGTGTATATAATATTGGAAACTCAAAATACTATATAAATCCTGTCTACAATGGAGACATCTTCTCAAGGTTCATTTTTGGGGCAATATTACAAGGTGTAAAACCTCAAACTTTGGTAGATTTTGTAAAATACTTCTCAAGTATCTAAAAGCCTTCATTTCATATATACTTAAATTTACACAAGAAATAGAATAGTCAGATAAGTAAAGTCATATTCACTAATCTATTTGATGGGTGAAAAATATTATTATTTAATTTTCTTAAGATGCACTAACAACCATAATATTTTACAGTAAATGAATTTACTGAAACTGTCTTTGTCTTTATGAATGAGATAACCATATCATATTTTAAGAAAGAAATATTATAAACCTGAAGAATATTTAGAAAATTATAGATAATAGTATGATTTCAATTTTTTTTCCAATTTGTATAAAGACAAGTGTTTTTTAACATTTTAATTTGAAGTAATTTCAAGATTATGTGGAAATAATTTTTAAATATGATATAAAAATAGTACAAACAACTCCAATATACCCTATCCTAGATAGCCATATTTCCCAACATTTAGCATGTTAACATATTTGTTATTTCATTCAATCTGTCTATCTATCCATCTATCTACCTACTTACCTATTCAACAAATCTTTTACACATTTGAGAATAAATTGCATAACCTTTGCCATTTAATAATTCCATGTATATGTCCTAAGAAAAAGGATATTTATTTGGATGAATTAATTAAGTACAATTTTCAAGTTTAAGAGATTTACAATTAATATAAAAACTGTTTGCATTTCATATGTTTTTTCAGTTATCCTAATTATGTCCTTGTGGACATTTTCGATTAATACATCAAGTCCAGTATCAAATTCTGCATTTATTTTTACTTATATATTTATTTTAAAGAAATTTAAATTTCCTAAATGTTACATAAAAAATATAAGGGATTCCCATATGCTCCACTCCCAACCTTCCCACATTTTCCCACATTAACAGCACCCTTCATTAGTGCAGTACATTTGTTAAAATTTATGAACCCATATTGAAGAATTGCCACTAACATGAATCATAGTTTACATTATGGTTTACACTCTGCATTGTGCAATTTTGTGGGTTACGGCAAAACACATAATTGCCTGTATCTGTCATTACAATGTCAGGCAGGACAATTCCAATGTCCACAGAATGCCCCCACAATACACCTATTTTTCCCTCCCCTCCCCTCAGAACATCCAGTAGCCCCTGCTTCCACATCAATGATAACATTTCTACTATTGCTAAAATAACAATAAATCTATAGTAGAAAAATATTAACACTAATTTAGTCCATTATTCATTCCCCAATCTTTTGGATTTTCAGATGGTGATGCCAACTCTGCCTCTAACTGAGAGGGGGCTTAGATCCAGTGGGGAAGATGGATGGATTATCTTGCTTGCAGTTGCAGTCTCTTTCTGTTCCCTGAGATGGGCATTGTCCATCATCATCACTTTGTTATTTGTCCTTGGTGAGTCCAATGAACTGGAGAGTAGGTGTTGCAACTCTGCTGAGTTTCAGGGCTCAGCTGGCACATTGACAGACCAAAGATTTAAGTCTCTTGAACATACACCTTTCAAGTATAGAACTAACTGTAAGTTTAAATAGAAGGGGCAGAAGAGGCAGGTGTTGGGAAACCACAAATTAGTCCAACTTTGTCAATCTGGGGAATATAAATTCTAAGGTAAGGCCCACTGGCAGGGTGCCAAACTCCTGAGCTGTCAGCCTTGCCTATAGTGTCTGGATGTCTCTAGAGCCCTCAGAAGCCCTGCTAAATGAGGTAATATTTATTGTGGCAGTCAATGTGATCCTGCTGAGACTTTCATAAGCATAACTTTTGGAATAAGCTCCCAAATCACTTTGAAATTTCTTAGCCATGAAACCTCAATTGTATTTACCATTTCCCCCTTATGGTAAAGGCCTTTTTACAGGTACATTGCTAGTTGGTGCTCGGTAATAATCCCTTGGTGCCAGGGAGGCTCATCTTCCAGGAGTCATGTGCCATGCCTGGTGGTGGGGGTGGGATGGAGGAGTGGTGGGAAGGTAATACATTTATATGCTGAGTTTGTCTTAGACAGGGGTCATATTTGAGCAACAAGGAGGCTCTCAAGAGGTAACACTTAAACATTTAAATGTCATTGTCATTTTAGTCACTCTCACTTTTTGTTTAATTGTGGTAATATATATACAAGGTAACATTCCCCATGTCAACAAATCACAAACATACAAATGAGTGGCATTTACAGGTGGTGAGATTCAGAGTGGAAAGTTCTTCAAGCTGACCTAAAGCAAAAATAAAAATTTTAATTAGTCAGCCTTCCCTGTAATAATTGTAAAGTAAGGGAAATTTCAAGTCTACCATCATTTGCATACTACCTTTCCAAAATTTTTGTCTTTGAAAATTTAGATTAAATGGCTAGTTCCTACAAATTGTCCATAGATGATCTTTTAGTGAAAATAGGAAAACTTCATTCCTAGGTAACATAATAGGCATTTTAGTCTTCAGGCATTTTACATTTTTTGACAATTGCCATCTAAAAAGCCACATAGTTACTCAAGTAAATTACTCAGGAAAGCCATTGTTTCATCTTAAATTTCTGGTATTGAAAAGAAATGGGTGATGTCTAGTGGAAAATAAGTACAAGTGTATAATTTGGCTTGAATGACTTAGCCAAATCTAGAGTGAATTGTAACCAGATATTGGACAAATATCAAGGATAAAATAAGAATAGAAAGACCAAAACAGATGATAGGGTCCTCCTTGATGCCACAGTTAAGGGCTAAAAGTCTCTGTAAGTGATTCGGAATCTTATACCAATAGAGAGGACAGGAAATATCTGTGAACATAAAAACAAAAGAATTCACCCTAAAGTATGATTATCTGTAACTTCCTGCCTCTGAATTTTACTTTTCTATTGATCATGGTGGGAAGATTTCTATTTTATACCATTATTTGATCTGAAAATTTTGTGTTGAAGCTATCTCTACTTCTTGAAGAATGTCTGATTGTGGATTATTCATAATAATGCTTAGATTGTATTCTGTCTCAGGAGCACTTTCCATTATTTGAAAAAGAGCTTACACTTTTTAATTACAAAGGAAAAACACCTTGGGATTGTATTAATGTGCTAATTAATAGTATTTCATAATGTGCTTTCCAGTGGGAATTGAGGGCTGTCTTACTTTGAAGTTTCTTAAAGAAGATCAGATTTCTTGGCATTATCCTGGTTTGGATCTTTGCTAAGAAACCATTTCTTAATTTTATTCTCATTTGTCCCATAGAAAGGTTAAGAATTATTAAACTCTCAAATAATGACTCTTTCTTGTTTAACACATATTCCCACAATTTTTATTTCTCCTCTTGCTTTTTACATATAAGTAAGAAAGAAGTCAGGCAACATCTTCAACACTCCTTAGCTATACCACTAAGTCCTAAAGGCACATTTTATGCTTTCCACATTAATTCAGGCTAAAATTCTGCTGCTATATATCAAAGGTCTTCTTATTTCTGCTTATAATAAGAAAGTACCCACTTTCCAGACATTCCCTCAATGGCAGACTTATTAAACAACACATGACTTCTGTTATCCAACTTATCAAGGCCCAGTACACATCCCTCATACTCTCCTCAAAGCCTACTGTATGTTTTCAAAGGAACTTTCAGAGCTTGGGGTTTTTATTGCTCTTGTTATCGTTCTTATGGCATATACTCACCTTCAATTAAGAAGCATTTTAATAAATGAAATTGCTACTTAAGATACTTTCCCAAAACATAGATGCTTTAAATGACATACCTGGATTATCTCATTTTCTCAGGGTCTCAGGAAACCAGGAGATGCTCAGCTCAGTACCTTTTTCATACACACCCCCATGAGGTTGCAGTCAACTTGTAAGCCATTTCTGCCAGTCACAATTGGAGTGGGGTGTGGAATATGCTTCTGACCTCATTCAATGTGGTTTCTGTAAGGTCCTAAGGCACTTGCTATGTAGACCTCTCCAGAGAACTGCCTACAACTTGGTAGCTGGCTTCCCTTAGGGCAAGTGAGTGAATAGAATAAGAGAAAAGGCATGGCATATTCACCAAGAAAGTATCCAGACACTTTGTATTACCTAATATCAGAAGTTTCATCCCATCACTTATTTTGTATTCTGTTTGTCACAAGCAACTAATCCCAACCTTTGATAAGGAGGAAGGAGTGAAATAAATACTGAAAAATGAGGCTCTTTGGAAGCCATGTTTGAGCCTACTTACCATATCTCCTACCTGAAACAACCAAATAACCCAGACTGTACATATCTGTTTCTCTCTCTCTCTCTCTCTCTCTCTCTCTCTCTCTCTCTCTCTCTCTCTCTCTCTCTCTCTCTCTCTCTCCCTCTATCTCTATTTCTGTCTCTGTCTATATCTCTATTTGTATCTCTACCTGCATTTTATCTATATCAATTGTTTAAAAAGTTATTACCACTCAATTATGATCAGAGTTCCTGGGGAGACAGGGGAAATAAAGCCCTCACTGTTTGTCTCAACTAACTGTGTGAGAAAATTTGCAAGCTACAAAATGTGTAACAGAAACCCATTTGTAATCCAGTGAGCTCCATGAGGTAAAGAGATCGTGCTGAGATTCTGTGCAGACTGAGGTGGCTAGAGTTTGTAAGCAAGAGTACAAAAGAGGGATTAGCTGTACAAAATAATGCAGGAGATCTATTGAGTTCTTCTCTAAAATTTTCCGCAAATACAGATATCAGTTACATAAATATAAGGAAAAATCTAACACATGATGGAAAAATATAGTCAATAAAAACTGACTCCAAAGTAAGGCAGAGGCGACAATTAGGAGGTAAGTAAATTATAACAGTTTATATCAATATGTTCCATATATTTAAAACATTTTAAAGAGCATACAGGATACAAAAACAGAAATGGAATGCAGAAAAATATTAGAATTTTGTAATATTACATGAGATGAAAATTTTGTGAATTGGAATCAGTGATTGATCTGATATCTCAAAATAAATGATTAGTGAAATTGAAAACTTAGAATTTTAAAAAATTAAAATAAAACTGTGAAAGAAATAAGGATTTTGAAAAATGAAAAGATGATTAGTAAGTTAGGGAATGTCTTCTACTGAAAGCAGTTATGTAATCATTTTATCTGAAAGAGAAAAGTGTGTGGGAGTAGAAAATTCTTTTGAAATTACAATATCTGAAAATTTTTTTAAAGTTTTTTATTAAAAACTATAAAATCACATCTTCAAGAAGCTTAACAAATTAGAAGCACAGGAAATTTGTAGAGAACTCACAATTGCTCATTAAATAAAATTGCTGAAAATCAGTAATAAAGAGATAATTATAAAAGCAGCCATAGGGGGAGAATATTTTGTTCAGTTAAACAAAGATAAAATGAAACCAGAATTCTCAGTGATGTAAACAATGAAAGAGAAAAGACAGTGGTGCAACAAGCAAATGGCTGAAAGAAAATAAAATACAGCATAGAATTATATGTACCATAAAAATAAATTTCAAAAACAAAGATAAAATAAAGACTATTAGACATGAAAAATCTGAGAGAATTCACTATCAGGCTGACATTACAAGAAATGCTAAAGGAAATCTTTAAGAAGAAGGACAATAATATGGGTTGACAATTTGGATGTACACAAAACAAAGCCATGTGAGATGCTATATATATGCCTAAATATATGATGATTTTTCTTATTATAAAATTTCTGTAAGAGAAAATTAATATTTAAAGAAAATAATAACAATGTAGTGTTGCACTGTGGGGTTTATTTATTTGACAGTGAAACACATACAAAAATAGCCTGAAAGTTTTGCTATCATAAATAGAAGTTTACTATTGTTAGATTCTTATACAGTGAGAAAATACCAAATGAAATAGCAATACAGCATTATTAAAATTAAACATATCAATAATTACAATTAAATAGTTTAAAATAATTTAAATGAAGAAATTCTGGTAGAATTTTAACACAAGAATCAACTGTATGTTGGTATGTAGTAGCCTTCAAAAATACATTGTTAAGTATATACAAATAGTTTAAAAGTAAAGATGTAAGGATATATAATGTTAACACTACCTGAAAGAAAACTGAACTGCTTAAATTACTTAATGAATATCAAAAAAATTACATTTCAGAGGAAAAGTTTTACAGGGATAAGAAAAGTCAATTCAGATTGATAAGTGGCCCAATTCATTAAAATGAAGTAAAAAGTCCCAAACATATATGGATCAAATAACAGACCTACTAAATACATGAAGTGAAACAGGTAAAACTGTCAAGAGAAGTAGACATATAGGCAATAATAGTTGGAGATTTTGATACCTGCCTTCAATTTTTTGACTCCTGAGATCAAAGATAATACTCAGTACAGTTTCATTCTTATTATATTTTTACTTTGTAGAGATTCCCTCACCTCCCAGTATATGGTCTATTTAGGAAAACTCCAATATGTATTTGAAAATGATGCCCTATCTGTGCTGTGTGGTATACTGTTTTATAAATATATACATCTAGTTGGTAAACTCTATTGCTCAAAATCACTTACCCACATTTTTACCTGTTTGCACTTTAAGTTGTTGAAGCTACATTTTAAACAGTTTGTAATGATGAGACTGATTTTACATTTCTCCTTTTAGTTCTCCTAATTTTGCTTTATATATTCTGATTCTATATAATTATTCTATAAAACTGTTATGGTATCTTAATTAAATGAATATTTCAACATGAGCCTTATAAAGTTTAATGGTAACGATGGCTATTTTTATTGGAGAATTGGTCTCTGAATTGAATTGTATAAAAATGGGATATCAATTGATGTGTGAGGAATAAAAATTAAAAGCCTCTATTTAAATGTATTGTGTGGTCATTATATTCAATAATATTTGCATATAAGTAGCTACACAATCCTTTTCTGTAATTACAAATATAAATAATATATACAGGAATAGTTGTATACAAGGCACCATAGTATTATTTTACTGAATAGTCTAAGAAATAAAAAAAAAGTTTGTAGCTAGAATATTTTGGATCGAGAGTCATGCAGCAGGACTGTGTTATCAGTGTGGAATCCTGAGTGGGCCAGGCCATTTACTACTGTGCCCAGAGTCATCTGGACACAGGCTTGATGTTTCAAGGCCACAACACAGTGGAGGGCCTGGCAGATGCCCACACAGCATTCACTGGCCCTGTTGGTGAGGAATAGCATCTCTGCAGTAGCAAACAAAAACACGAGGAAAATCTGAGCTGCACATCCTACCGTAGAAATCACCTTGTTGTCAATGAGGAAGATGACAAACTCCTTGAGTTTTCCAATAGAAATGTAGCACGTGTCCAAGATAAACAGATTCATAAGATAAAAAATACACAGGCATGTGTAGCTTCAGATCCAGGTGGTTCCTGTGACCATGGAAAATTTCAGGGTTGCTAAGGACATCAGTAGTAAAAGTATGACATAGAAGAATCTGAGCTCCCATGTATCAGCCATTTTCACAAGCAGGAATTCAGCCACACTGGTAGATTTGGGAATCTTGGGGCATTTTGACTTGGCCATGAAGAGACAGACAAATAATCCCTAAAAACCATGGAGAATCAACATGTGGATGAAATTAGCATAAGTAAATGTATTTTCACATATTTATACAATTTTATTCTTTCTTGTATGCATTGGTTATTAGGATATAACATGTTTCCTTGTGTTCCTTTAATCTCCTTACTTGTGAAACTTTTTTCTGGTGGAAGGAAATATGATCTTTAAGAGCTCATTCTTATGTTTGTTTGTATTTTTTTTTTCTTGGTAGTTAAACATTAGCTACATTTGATATCAAGGATTTTCTTGGAAGATTAATAGGTTTAATATAGGTAATATCTATGCATCTCTGTCTCATTAGTGATATTCTACAAACGCTAGTGCTTATGATTATATCATGACCAGACAGAATCTCAGTAGAGAACTGAGGCTACAATATATTCAAAGTTGCTCAAAATTATACAAAGAATCTTAATGGATTCCATGTCTACCAAGAGGAAAATTATTTTTTAATTGAACTTCCATTCCTATGATTTTATTTGGAAATTAATGTTTAAGAATTTCTTTCTCTGATGACTATCTTTTTCACATCCTACCCACTATTAAGATGTATATTTTTTTAGTTTGACATTTGATTCCTCAACTTACTTTCTCAGTTTTAATAGTTTACAGATTCTTCCTGGCATCTTTTTGTTTGTTCCATAATCTAGATAAATTAATCAATTAAAAGAATTATATTAATGCCACCCATTTTTTTCTTTATAATTTTCTATGTAATTTACATCATTCCTATAATTATTTACTGTAATTCTCATTGAAACTGTGCAAATTGTTAAGTACCATACACAACTAAAAGAAAAGACAGTGGGTCCGTGAAAAGTCGCGAACAAGTTTTAAGCTATGACTATATAAGTGGAAGAGCTGACATTCAAAGTCCAGTTTGTTTGCTCAGATAGCGCATTGCCACAAGGCACGTTTCTTCCATCAGAACTCCTGATCATACGCAGCTTCACTTTTTCCCACCACATCCATCCATGCTCTTCATCCAGGCTGAAAATTCACCATTATGTCCACATTCCAACCTTCTGCATACTGCAGGTTTCACAAGTCCCCAATTATTAGTTCACTATTAAATCCTGATGTTACAAAACTGAAACATCTCTACACTGATTTCCTACATATTGAGTATTTGATGTAGCAGGAAGACTGTTCAAAACCATTTTACATATTGTCACAATTTATGACCTTGCTCGACAGAATGTGATAATTTCAATTCAGTAGTATTTATTATGATCTGTATTTAAGTCCAGCTAGAAGGGTAAAATAACTATTTTGCTCCAATCTCTTCTCATTTTCACCATACTATTTCATAAATTTATCCATATAAATTATCCTAAGATATTTTGCCCTAAATTAAGAATTTCAATAAAAGTAATTCTTACATATGTTCACTAATCTTTCCCCCCTTTTCAGCTATCTTAGGGTGAATGGAACCATCTATTTCTATTGAAAATTCACTACTTGCATCTTCATTCTTGCTCCACTTACACTGATTTCAGTGTTACTCATTAAATTCCATGTACGTTTTTCATGCTTCCACAGGTCCTTCTTAAATTTACATTAACATTCTGGTTCCTCTGTTCAACAAATTCACAAAAAATTCTTGATAAATAGATATTGCCTGTGTGAAACAGAATTTATTAATTAACAATATCAAGGTCACTGAATGAATTATGTTGAATTCTTGGTTTTGTATGAAGTATTTGCCCATAAACTCTGAATATAATCATACCTTTAATAAGGTCAATTAGAAAGACATTGCTTGATGTTTGAATTGTTAATGGATGTTGTGCTGAAACCCAATTCCTTTATAATGTTTCCTGTCAAAATTGAAGGCAAAATGTATTATTTTGAACTTGGTTAAACTGTCTATTTTCCTTGCTGCTTTGGAACTCAGAATTTACCTTTACAGACTTGCTCATATTTGCACTCTTTTTTTCTCAATGATAATATACTTCACATCCTTGTTTCATGGTTCCCTTCTTCTTGTGACAATTTAACCACATATTGCATAGAGAATCTCTGTTAACTGCAAGGCAAGGCAGATGTCATTTTCAGACTAACCTCCTGCCCTCAAGATTAAAGCATTCTGTCTTTTCACTCATTTTATTTCAGGATCCTTCAAAATGTTTCAAGAAGTCATTTTGTTTTTGTTTGTTACTTTTGTTGGAATTTTTTTGCATGTTTTGTTTACCAAAAGATTTAATGAAATTTTACTAATAACAGTGTAATATTAATCTGGTTATAATTGCTGCTTCAGTATTGATAAGTACCTCTATCCTAATTATGCCAGGTTTATTATGAAATAGAGATATTAAAAATTGCTTATATTTTTCCTCATTAAAGTCTATATCACACTACTTCTTGTACATTATAGAAATGAAACAGGCTTTCATTTATATAATGAACACAGAGTGAAAATCTTTTATTTTTTTCACACTTACCTACCAACTGTAGGTAGCTAAAATTTCCATGTGGCAGCTTACCATAGTTAAAAATTTTAGTACTTCAGGAAAAGATATGATTTGTATTATGACTCTGCCACTTATTTGCTATGTAGTTATGGAGTACTTTTAAAACATCTTTGATCCTCAATTTCATTACCTATAAAATTTTTGAAAATGTCTATCTTATGAATTTAATATTTGTACAATACTCAACATAGAGGATATATGCAAAATGGCAGCTATGTTGAAGAAAATTTAATGGATAAGAATTAAAATTTTTAAAAAGGAATTGTGCATGTGATCCCTTTAGCATGTACATTTATCCCATCTTAAATTCATGTTACAAATATTTTAAATTAAAAAGAAAAGAAAGCCAGCACTCTGCATTTGCAAGTGTAATTTTAAGTTAAAAGGATATGACTTCATGCCAAATTCCCTATACAGCTAAATAGAGATTATAAAACCGAGACTATTTTTTAACCTGCAGAATGTCAGGTGGCAGAAGGATAACCAGCAAAGTAAATTTCTCTTGGGATAGCTGGATTATTGCACAGATGCTTTTATCCAACCAAGTGTAAAAACAAATAAGTTTGGCCTCTCCTGCAAAGACTTGAGGAAATAGAAACAAATTTTTCCATAGATATATTTATTCATTTATTTATTCATCTACACATCCATATACTATTTAATTATTCATAACTCCTTTCAAAATATTTTGATGTGAATTACACATTGATACTGGTTTAGAAGTTTTGTAGTTGAATGATGAAGCAATGTTAATATTCTCATTCATAATGCACCATGAGAAATCCCTCAAATTATACTTGAAGTATAAGGGACATTGTATATATTTTGTTTTAATGGAATAGATTTATTTATTTACTTTGTATCTCTGAATATATAGCACACAATTTGTCAAAGAGAAGGTGATAGATACATACTTATTATAATTATTAATTAAATTATAATAATGTATTTAAATAATATTTCCAATTTTAAAGATAAAAGGAAAACCATGATAATTAAATTTGTTTAAATAAATTTAAATTATCATTTATACAGTGAAATTGCGGGCAGCAAATAGAGCCTCTCCTGCTCTTCCCTACATGTTTTTCTGGCATTGGTTGCATCAGGAGCTGTTGTCCAGTCACTCTGTACTTACATTAACAGATATCAATTCTAGATAAAACTGCTGGGATTGAGATTCTTTAATAAACTGAAGAAAAAAGAAGTCATTTGCCTCTTTGTATTTGTGCCTTCTCTATCTATATTTCCTATTCTAGTTTCATTGCATTCTCTCTCAAAAGACTGAGCAAGAACCTGTCCTGTTTACTGTGGATGCCAGGCTCTATGCCAAAGGCCCCTTTTCAATAGTTGAACTAGTTCTTGAACAGAAACATCCAGTACCCACTAGTGAAGCATCATTCTGTCTTGTGTTTTGTCTTGTGTGCGGCCTTGAAGTTTGCTCTGAAGACTATGAAACCATTATCACTTTTGAATAGTAAAGGAACAACGCATTTTTCAATGACCTACCTTCAATTAATTTATTGCCAAGTGGTGACATGGATCCAAATTGTATTTCTTTTGGATATCAGTAGTTATGGAATGTTGTTAGTGTAGTTCTCTAGGCCGAAATTTTGTAACAAAAGAAAATATCTCTAAGTATAGGCACTGACCATACCTATAGGGAAACACTAAGATTGGCCAGTGCTAGCCATGGATTTAGGCTATCACCTTCAAGTTACTGAAGATGTTGCTATAAGGCATTATATGGGGGAACATTACAACCATGGAGTTGCTCACTTAGGAGAAGAATCCTTTCCACTGCATGAGAGAGAAATCCATGCCTCTCAGCTACTTGCGTTGTATGGGACAAGGCAGGCTCCACACCAAGAAAAAGAAGAAATTAAGCTAATTGCCAGACTTTAAGACATACACTGTACTTGCTGGCAAAGGTTGGGCTTTAGGATCATCAAACACTGAAAATGACAACTGCAAAAACAGCTAAAGTAATAAATAAAGTAAACGAGCCTTTACCAGAAAACCAATGGCAGTATAGACTAGCATTATACCTCACAGAATCTTTGAAGCCATATTATACCCCATAGAAGCTAAGGAAAGCATATCTATTACTTTTTAATGACATATCTCCTGGGATAGAGAAAACGAAGTGTCAAAAGTATTGTTATATGAATTGGTGCGTGATAATTTTACACAGTAAGATCTGGAATCTTATAGAGGATGCATGTGTTTGGGTCTTTGTAAAATAAATTTAAAGTATATATTTCTTTTTAAAAAATGCAATCTTGAATTAATTTCACTTTTTAAATTAATACTAAGGTTATAATATATAAACAAATATTAATTACACTATAAATACTAATATAAATGTTTCACAGGTTATTTTTTTATTCAAGCTCTTATATAGCTTTTTGCTAAACTTTGCTATTTAAAGTTTTGTATAAGAAAATACCAAATGATATAAGATTCTTACTATAAGATTCTATATTTCATATGCAAAATGTTATTTTTTTAATTAAATTTATATTTGTTCATACACAGTCTCCATCAGCAAATTTGGAAAAATCCTATCTCATTTAGTCAATGTTGGGGAAATTATCTAGATATTAGATGCCTGGAGAACAGGTGTTCCTATTAATCCTCAGGGTTTGCCACTGCTTAATGGAGTGATTTTTCACTAGTGAGGACAAACTGATAGGATTTGTTAACAGAGAAAACAGCTTTTCCAATATTGTCCAAAATGTCAACATAAAGGGTACAAAAACTCAGGTTATTGGCACATCAGTCTCTTCCTACTTCTGGTTCAAAAATCAGTAATAAACAATCATTTCCTACATCCTTGTTCCAGCTAGTACTTCAGCACCGACTAACGTAAATGTCTCAATAATATGATAAATCAGAGGAGTAGAGAATAGGGGTTTATTGAGAACTAAATAGCTATTATTATTTTTTATAAAATTTTATTTAAGTATATCATTCATACATGAGCATACATAAACAATAACTGTATAGTAAAAGTTGTGAATTTATAAATCAAACTTGTATATCATAATAAAGGTCTCCCATATATCACCCCACCAACACCTTGCATTGTTGTGAAATATTTGTTAAAACTATGAAAGAGCATCATTAACATATATTACTACTAACCATAGCCAATATCTTACATTTGGTGAATTTTCCCCTGACCTACCCAAATATTAACACCCTGTATTAGTATTATATACCTGTTATAGCTCATGAGAGAATGTTCTCAAGTTTGTTCTGTTAACCACAGTCTATCTTCCACCACTGGAATCCCTGTATTATATAGACCCATGCTCTTTAGAGTAGATTCAAAGTGTACACTCAATGGCTTTCATTTTCAACCCAGAGCTGTGCTGTCATTACCCTAGCCAATTTAAGAATATTTTTATTGCTCCAAAAAGAAAATCCCATGTTAATTACATTTCTGTCTTAATATACTGTTTAATTAAATTGTGCTTAAACAACATATATAACATTTAGAGCCAAAGGTACATGTGGTCCAGGATTTGGTACATTTCAAAATGCAAATGCACATGAAAAGAATTGCACTCTGTACCTATCTGTGTGCTAATTAGGGAAAGATATTTTATTGTGTTGGTCAAGTTCTTTATACATTTACTGATATTTATCTCATGATTTATATACTGATTAAAATACATGTATATTTCCGTTTTTTTTTTTAAACCTGCTTAAATCTGGGAGAAGCACAAAAGAACTAGACCTGAGAATGGGGCTTTAGCAGCAGGCTTGGTGTTCAGGGTGGTCTGAAGGCTGAAATTTGGAATAAAGGAATCAACCTCAGTGTCTCCATTGTTTTCTATGAGGGAAGGGCTCAGGACCCACACATTTGAGGGTTTAAGCACTTGTCAGAGCTCTGGCAAACACTGTTGATATGAAATGAAGTTGTAAACAAAACACGGAGGCCCATTTCCTACTAAAATGGTAAATTAGCACAGCCTGCTGCCTCTGTCCCATGAAATCTGTCCCTGAAAATACTGCAGCGGAAAACATGGTATCCAGGAACAGGAAAACCCATGGTTATGAGAAACCTCTGAGAGGAGGGAAGACTGTTTTTGCTTGGGGTGTGTGTGTGTGTATGTGTTTGTGTGTGGTGGAGGATGTGAGTTGCTGCAGCCTCAAGGATAGGTGCCTTCTGCACCTGTGAGAGGTGAGGCTTAAGTAACACATGGGCTTTTTCAGGGCTTGGAAATTGTCCTTAGTGACGTTGCAATGACAGATATAGGCCATTTTATATCATCATATAACATGTAAAACTGCATGGGAGAGAGTGTGGTCTACAATGTGAACTATGGTCCATGCTTAATGGCAAAGCCCCAGGATGTGTTTAATTGCAATTAATGTGCCACACTAAGGAAGGATGTTCATGTAGGAGGTTGCGGGAGGTGAGGGAAGTAGGCCGTACAGGAATCCCTATATATTTTGTGTAACATTTATTAAAAAATTAATTAAAAATTTTTTAAAAAAAGGAAGAAAAGAGTTTTCACATCTGTGCTGGGTTATCCACATGCACTGCCTTGTGCAAAGCTTTGTCTACCTCTTGCCCTTGCAACAGGAACCAGTGGCAAATTACAGGCCTTTAATGTGGTGTCAACAGGGGTAAAGTCAGACGGAGCTGACCAGAACCTTGCTGGGTGAGGAACTGGGAAAACAGGTGGGGAGTGATGTGTCCAGTCTAATCCCAATGCTGACTGTTCCTGGAGACTTGGGAGTGAAACCCTGCAAAAATATTTCTTTGCGGCTTAAGGCTCCACAGGTGCATGAACATGGGGTCTTGGTTGCTCTAGATTCTCTGCCCAAAAGCTATTCCTTCCCATCCCATTTATTTATTTTTTAGCAAACTTTATTTCAACTTTAAAAAATAAAATAATAGGTAAAAGGCAGCTTAACAAATTATGTAAGCATTACTTTAAGAATTTCTGTCCAGACACATACTGATTGAGAATACAATTGTTTGTTCCCATATTTAAAACTCCCAGGATTTCTTATATTGGTTAATCTGATGAGCCATACTTCATAAAAATAGAATCATACAATATTTTCTCTTTTGTAGCTCATTTCTTTTGATGGTCATATGTCTATCAGATTATAAAATGTGTTGCAATAATGTGTGTGTATCTCAGAGTGGGAATATTCCAGCATACATATGGACCACATTTTACTTATTCATTCAGCTAATAATGTATATTTTGATTGCTAACAGATTTTGGTTATTAGGAAAATAAATTTCTTATACAAATTACTGTACATATTTTTGGTTGATAGAAACACTCATTTTTCTCGAGTATATAGAACCGAGAAATTGGTGGTTCAAAAGTAGATGTACATTTTTTCATAGT
The DNA here is from genome assembly GCA_029593785.1 of Cabassous unicinctus. Taxonomy (NCBI): domain Eukaryota; kingdom Metazoa; phylum Chordata; class Mammalia; order Cingulata; family Chlamyphoridae; genus Cabassous; species Cabassous unicinctus. Next base: position 71,525 of record JAQZBX010000664.1, on the reverse strand, counting down.
ATTTACTGATAAGGTATTTTTCAAAGTGAAGTTATGTTTCACCCTCCAAACAGGAATATATGAGAACTCAAACTACTCCATCTACATTCCAACATTTGTACACAAATTCCTTAAAATTTTTATGAAATATAGAGGGTATGTAATGTTATATCCCAGTAGCTTTAAACTTTTTTTCAAGATAAATCATATTTATGATGTTATATGTTTTAATATCTTTTATGCATAAGAAATAATTAGACATTAATTAGACATGACTCATGGGGATGAGCCTCCCTGGCACCGAGAGAATATTACCAAGAACCAACTAGCAATGCAACTGGAAAAAGACCTCAAATAAAAGGAGGAAAAGGTAAAGACAAATGAGTTTATATGGCTAAGAGACTTCAAAGTGAGTCAAGAGGTCATCCCAGATGTAACGCTTATGCACATCTCAGCAGGATCTCATAGACTACCAAAGTGGATACTACCCCAAATAGTGGGGCTACAGAGTACTCTGGAGACACCCAAGTCCTATCTTCAGGGCAGATAGCTCTGGATTTTGGTGCCTTGCCACTGGGCCCTACTTTGGTGTTTGTGCTCCTGAGAGTGACAGAGTTGGAATCAGTTATGCCTTCCCTACATATGACTCTTCTGTTCCTTCTGTTGGAACCTATACTTGGTGCTGGATGTAGGAGGTGTACATCCAAGAGACTTGCATCTTAGGGCTGTCCATATGCCAGCTGGGCCCTGAGACTCAGTGGAGTTGCAACACCTACTCTCCATTTCATTGGACTCACCCAGGACAACTAACAAGGAGGTGAGGATAGACAACCTCCCAACCAAGTAAATGAGGGAGACTACAACTGCAAGCAAGAGAGTCCCATCCTTCGGCTCTAGATTTGAAGCCCCCTCTCAATTACAGGTGGAATGGATATCACCATCCCAGAATCCTTAGGACTGTGGAATGAACTATGGACTAGAGTGGACTTTTTGGTATTCTACTATAAACTTTTTGTGATTCTAGCAAAGGAAGAAGTTACAACCTTGATGTGCAGGCAGTGGCCATTGGAGGCTCTGGGGGCAGGGAGATGGAAAAACAGGTGTAATACAGGGGCTTTTTTGGAACTTGGGAATTGTCCTGAATGATATTGCAATGATAGATATAGGTCATTATATATCTTCCCATAACCTGCAGAACTTTGTGGGAAAGACTGTAAGCTAAAATGTGAACTGCGGTCCATGCTCAGTGGCAATGCCCCTGGGGTTCATTTATCAATTGCAATGAATGTGTCACACAAATGAAAGATGTTGTTTATGTGGGAGGGTGTGGGAGGTGTGAGGAGCGGGGCATATGGGAATTCCTATATTTTTTGTGTAAAATTTATTTAATCTATGTATCGCTAAAATTTTTTTTAATATTTTAAAAAGAGAGATAGATATCCTCTTTTGTGAAATACGTTTTAAATATTTTTATTCACTTTATTTTTGGAAATTTGGAAGAGTTGCACATATAGTGGATATGAATCTGTTGACAAATATTTTAAAGAAATATAATAAAATATTTTAATTTTAATCTCCATTAATGATGCAAGTTAATGGACAGCAATCATTAATTTTAATTGTTCTATTTTCATTTATTCTTATTTTATATTTAGTGACTTTAAATTGATAATAATTAAAAATTTGCCTATGCCAAATCAGACAGAACTCTGCTATATAATTTTTCTAGAATCATTGCTTGCTTGAATGTTTTTTTTTAACAATCTCAATAGTTAAAAAAATTATCTTTCATGAATGTGGCATTGATATTTAGGGATTTTGATAAGCATGGGTAAAAGTTAATTTTTCAAAGATGGATATCATTTTTTCCTGTAAATATTATCAGAAGGATCATTCATCTGTCCTCTGACTTGCCTTGGTGATATGTTGTAATTCAAGGCATTGCAAAACTCTGGGTCTATGTATGACCTCTCTATTCTATTCCATTTGTCTTATTATCAGTTCTTTCTCAACTACCACATTCTCTTAACTTATGTACTCCTGTAAATTTCTTGAAATCTACTACTGTTTTTTCAATCCTTGAGTTTCTGTATAAGTTGGAAAAATATGTTAATAATATAAATTATGCATAAACACACACAAAAATACAAACCAACAAATAAAAGACCATTCTGCTTTTATTTCCTATTGCAATGAGTTGAATAGATAGTAAGCTATTAATTGATATCTTAACAATCTGGAGTTTTTCTCTTAGTAAATTAGATATTCTGCAGTAATTTTAGTTTCTCTATACTTTTTGAGCAATATTTTTCTACTTTTATTGAAATATCATGTACAGTTTTCTTAATATATACTTCTACAGACCTTATAGAATTGTTGATAGTTGTAACACTATTTTTATCATTTATTAATTGTTGTTTATACTATATAAAAACACAATTAAAATCAGAAAATGAAATTAGCAAAATGGTGGAGTACAGAATTCCAAGAGCCTGTACTTACACAGAAGCAGTAGAAAAATCATCAAAAACTGTCAAAATCAACTTGGTGGATCATTCAAAAATAATCAAAAATAAGAAGAAATTTGGAGAAGATAATATTACAGGATAACTTTAGCTTCATATATGGCATGTTTGGGTAATGGTGGCTGCATGTAAAATTTGGTATATATTTTGAAAAACAACTTAATTTCAGCTTTTTGATGTAAAATATCATGTGTAAACAGCTTTTGACTTGCTACATGTGAACATGACCTTGGGAAAACATACATTTATAGAGATTATCCAGAAAATGGATGAGAAAAGTGGACCCTGGGTTTGATTATGCTTAATGTGAGAAACTTCTGAAAATGTCATAAAAGTTTAGGAAGTCAGAATAAATAAATCTTTACTCACTGGATATAATTGTTAAGAGCAGTTTCACAAGTGGTACCTTTTGTAGTGCAAAAAACATGTTAGTTCAACCTAAAGATAAAACCTTTTTAAATTATCCTAATGGTAAATAGGGTAAAGAAAACAATTAAAAATATCAAGAGGACCAAGACAAAACATTTTAGTGGGACTTAAAGCTTTATGTAGGTAAAAGCATTGAGTAAATAAATCAAATTAAATTATGATTTGAGAAAAAAATGAGAAGTTCACAAAATTGAGTAGGAGTTCAGTGAGGATCAAAATGGTAAATTGAAAGAGTATAGTTACATATTGAAGGATAGGACAGGTGGGTAGAGATTTTACTGGATTTGGTGGTGCAGGATTTACAGGTGGGTAGATTAGGAAGGCCAGGTCAGAATACCCAGGACATGTAACTATGAATCTTGTCATCCCATGAGCCAAGACAGGGAAGTGTCATATGCCTCAGGGAGTGGGGAGGAAGGAACAGAAAAGATCAAATGTGGTATTTAGTGGTCATGGGAAATATTCTTCATTAACTTACAGTAATGGGCACAGGACATGGAAAATATCATCCAAAATTATTAAACTGTACAGTCTAAATTGTAACCAATATGTAAACCATTGACTATTTTTAGTTGCTATATCTTACTATCTGTATAGCAGTTATAGCAATGCTAACATCAATAAAAAAAAAAAAAAGGTTTTAATATGGGGTGGGGAAGGGGGAGGGAAGTTGGGTAGGTGGGAGTCTCTAGTATTCCATGTGTGACTGTGACCTAAAACTTCTTTGAAAATTAAATCGAAATTTGGGAGACACTGGGGAATGAGAGGGGGAAGGTGTCATGGTACACTGGACATCTGATAATACAGTGATAAAAGGAAAAAATAATAATTATTTTTAAAAAGGATTTTTTTCCCATTTTTTCGAATGTCCCAATCCACTTATATTTTATTTTTAGTTTAGTTTCTTTTTTTTTCTCCTAAGTTTCCTTGTACTTATATCTTGCATTTAAGCGTATCATTATTATCTTTTTCCTATTAATTGTATTTTGTTATTATATGGGTTTCATGTTCAAGGAAGGTTTAGATCACAGAAGGGTTACAAGGGGGCCTGGAGTGGATCATTGCTGGGGGTTGTCTGGGATGGGGGATTCATGGGAGTAAGTCCATCTGAATATACATGAAATATATATAAATTGTTCAAATGATCAAGGGATGGGGCATGGTCACGGTGGGTAGACAATTACTCAATAAATGAGGGAATCTGAATTCCCAGCCTGGAGAGCTCTACTACATTCCCCAAGGGAGCAACAACAGTCCCCTGAGTTTAGAGGCAGTGTTTTGCAAAAGAAGATGGCCTACTGATGGTTTCTTGTTATTGAGGACTAGCCTTATGAGTATTTGCTCTTCTATTTGAAACTTGGCCTACTGTTATGGGGTGCCTAAGGGTTGCCACCTGAGAGCGTCCTTGTTGCTCAAATGTGGCTTCTCTCTAAGCCAAACTCACCATATGAATGCATTACCCTCCCCCCAACGTGGGACATGACTCCTGGGGATGAGCCTCCCTGGCAACGAGGAATTAATACCAAGTGCCAACAGGCAGCACAATTGGAAAAAGACCTTGATTAAAAGGGGGAAAAGGTAAAGAGAAATGAGTTCACGTGGCTAAGAGACTTCAAAGAGAGTCAGGAGTTCATCCCAGAGGTAATGCTTACACACACCTCAGTAGTATCTCATAGAACACCAAAGTGGATATCACCCCACACAGAGGGACCCCTGAGGGATCTGGAAACCCCCAGGTCCTATATAAGTGGGGATAGTCCCAGAGATTGATGTCTAATTAGTGGGCTCTTCATTGGAATCTGTGCTCTTGAGAGTGACAGAGTTGGACTCAAATAAGTCCTCCCTGCACATGGTCCATCAGTCCCTTCTATTCAAACCTATATGTGATGCTGGAGTTTTTAGGTGTACTTCCAGAGACTGAAGCCTCTGGCCTACCTATATGCCAGCTGTGCCTGGAATCTCGGTGGAGCTGCAACTCCTATCCTACAGCTCAAAGGACTCATCCAAGTGGCCTTGCGAGGAGACGACAATGGGCAACAGCCATCCCAGGGAATGGAGAGGGCCTGCAGGCAGGATAAACCCATCCACCGTATATACAGGATATAAGCCATCTCTAACTTGGAGGTGGAGTGGACATCACCATCCCAGTCCCCTCAGGATTGGGGGAGGAGCTGTGGGATAGAGTGGACTTGGTGGTGTTCTGTTATAGACATATTGTGATTCAAGCAATGGAAAAAATTGTAACAGTGAGGTGGAGCCAGTGGCCACTGGACGTTTTTGGGGCAGGGAGAGGAGGGGCAGTTGAAATACAGGGGCTTTTTTGGGACTTGGGGGTAGTCTTGAGTGGCGTTGTGGCAACGGGTGTAGGTCATTTTCCATCAGCATATACCATGCAGAACTGTGTGGGAGAGAGTGTGTTCTATGATGTGAACTGTGGTCCTTGCTCAGTGGCAAGGCCCCAGGATGTGTATATCCATTGTGGGTGTTGTGTCACACGGATGAAAGATCGTGGTGTGGGATGTTGTTGGAGGTGTGGGAGGTGGAGAACATGGGAATCCCTGTAATTTCTGAGTAATATTAGGTAATCTTAGCACCTTTAAAAATACATATATATATATAAAATAACATTTATGTAAACAAATGCACATATATGCATATGTATTTATATATCATTTTACAAATATTTGTATGTATTGTGAAAAATTTGATTTTTACCCACAATTAAAAAAAAAAAAAAGATATTTGAGAAAAGTTGCCTTAGAGTAAGGTTTTGGAAATCACCCTAGAAATAATGTAGAGATGAATGATTAACAAACACAAATTAAAATTTTATTTATGAATATTAAAATTGCTAATGTAAATACTGTAAAGATTTGAGTTTTTTCAAAGAAAGTTTGAAGGGAATATGATGTGTTTTTGTGATAATCAGATGTTTAAGAGAAAATTAAAGTGCAAACCAATGTTTGAGAATTACTATGATTATTGTTTACTGTCTGTGAACCAAAAGAAAGAAATTCAAATGAATGAGGGCTCAGCCACAAATGGAGAAAACCTAAATTTGAATGGGTAAATAGAGGATGTTTTAAATTTCTTATAATATTCTGCTGTTAAAGAAAAAAAAATAAGTGTAGTTTACTTAGGGTAATGAATGACATGGTAGAAACCATGAAATATCAGAATTATGATCAAGTCTAATTGAACCAATGAGGGCAAATGTGGAATTGCTAAAGAAATTCTGAAACTTTTAATAAGTTATTATAAGTTTGAGACAAAGGCATACATGCATAACTTCAAATCACAAAAGTTTATTTAATCTTTTAGAGACTTCTTTTAATTTCCTAGGCTGCTCAAAACAAATACCATGAAATGGTATGGCTTAAACTCGGGGAGATTATTCTCTTATGGTTTTGAGGCTGGGCAAGTGTACAAATCAAGGCATCATCAACACTGAGCTCTCTCCCAAAGACTGGCATTCTAGGTCTGGCTGCCTATGATCCTGGTTCCTCTGTTACACAGCAAGGCAAATTGCAGTGTCTGCTTGTCTTTCCTTTCTCTTTCAGGTTTCACTGATTTCAGCTTCTTGCTTCCATAGCTTTCTCTGTTTCTGTCTGAATTTCTTTTGCTAACTAACTATTCTAGTAATAGGATTAAAACCTCCACCCTGATGAATGTAGGTCACACCTAAACTGAAGTAACCTTATAAAAAATAAGTATTTACAATCAGTTTATAACCACAGCAATGGAATAGATTTAAGAACATGTTTTTCTGAACTACATACAACTTCAAACCACCACAGTCTACCCTCTGGACTTCAAAAAAGAAAAGTTTTTTTCCATTTGCAAAATACATTCACTAAATCACAATATCCCAAAAGCCTTAAATCATTTCAGTAAAAATGCTTAGTACAAAGTTTCATTAAAATTGATTATAGATTTGTTCTACCTTGGGGCATAATTCCCCTCTGTCTCTGGACCTGCAAAACCAAAGGAACATGTTATAAGCTTCCAATATGCAAAGAAGGGACAGGCATTATATAAAAGTTTCCATTCCCATAGGGATAAATTGAAAGGTCAACTAACATCAAAGTTCCCAAAAAACTCTGAAACCATGCAGGGCATACTCCAGTAGATTTCAGTATCTGAAAGTCATTTATGAAAAAATGTTTTGTCTTCTGAGCTTGATGAAGTGCCAGCCCCACCCCTTCCAAGTACTTGTGCAGCAGCCATGATTTCCCTGATCACTGTGTGAAGGCTTCACCCACTAAACGCTTCTGGATGGTGGTCAGAAACTCTAAAATCCATTTGTAGGGAAACCACAACTGAGTCCAACTCTGTCACACTGGGGAGCAAAAATTCCCAAGTAGGGCCCCCTGGCAGGGCACCAAAGTCCTGAGCAGTCTGCCCTGCCTCTGGTGTCTGAATTTCTCCAGAGCTCTCAGGAGCCCAGCTATTTGAGGCAATATTTACTTCGGCAGTCAATGAGATCCTGCTGTTACATGCGTAAGCGTAACCTCTAGAATGAACTCTAGACTCACTTTGAAGTCTATTAGCCATTTAAACTCATTTGTCTTTACCCTTTCCCCTGTTTGGTCAAGGTCTTTTTCCAGTTTCATTGCCAGTTGGTGCTTGGTAGTAATCCCTTGGTGCCAAGGAGGCTCATCCCTGGGAGTTATGTCACACACTATGGGGAAGGTAATGTATTTATATGCTAAGTTTGGCTTAAAGAGAGGCCACATTTGAGTAACAAGGAGCCTCTCAGGAGGTAAATCTTAGGTACCCTATAATATTAGACTAACTTTCAAATTTAAAAATAAAGTTTCCTAAGTACAGTCATCAATATCAAGAGCCCATCAATGGTTCATCCTCCTTCACTAGTCACTGCCCCTATACTTGGGATTCTTGCTATCTCATTTGAGAATGTGGCAGAGCTCCCCAGGATGGGGATTCGATATTCTTTCAGTTATTGTGTGATTCTCCACCCACAATGACAATGCCCCATGAACACTTGAACTTATTATATGCCTTATAAGTGTGCCCCAAGTGAACCTCCTCCCATGCATCCCCGAACACTGATACCCCACACCTGTGATCCTCCCTTGTCACTGTTGTAACCCTTCTGAGATCTAAAATTTCTTCAAAAATGAAGCCAACAAAATTACCTAACACAATGTTTTAAGATAATGAAATAATGATAGTTTTAAAAATAACAAATAAAATACAAAAATGTTAAAGAAAATTGGAATAATAAAAATATAATGAAGAATAAAATTAAATTTTTTTTTTTGCATTATGTCTTTCATCACTGTAAGATCTGTTGTCTTGTAGGTGCAGTGACTTTTTCTTCCATTTATTCCCCCAGTGTCTTATTTCTTTCAGTTTGTCTCAGAGAAGCTTTAAGTTGCAAAAAAGTGACATACAGAATATAGGGATTCCCATATACCTAACACCCTCCTACTTTTCCCCTTTCCCCTATTAATAAAATTTTGTATGTAGATGGTACATTTGTTACAATTGATGTACAAATATTGAAACATTGCAAATAATCATGGTCGATTTACATTATGGTTTACATTTTGGACCATACACTTTTATAAAGTTTGATGAAAATTTAACATGGCTTGTATTCATCATATCAAGATCATGTAGAACACTTCCATTGTCCCCAAAATGCCCTATATTCCATCTATTCTATTCCTTCTTCCCCCTCCCCTCAGGACCCGAGTCAACCACCAAGCTTCACTCATTGAAGAACAAAATTCTTAGTTACTTGCAACAATACTGAGGGCTTGACAAACTTCTTGTCTTCCCCTATTGGGCATTGCCTATGCTCTCAAGAATCTTCTGCCACTCTATTTGAGAATAAAGCAGGTCTCTCCAAGATGGGATTCCAACACCTTCCCATTCGTTATGTGGGTCTCCACACAGTAATATAACACACTGTGACAAGAAGAACATTCACACACTCCATGGAAGCCTGCTCCAGGTGTGCTCTGTCCTGCATGACCCCCACATCCAACACCCTAATTTAGAAACCCTCCCCTGCCATATTTGCCAACAGAAAATTCCTAAAATTTTAGTTTCAACCACATACCCACAAATCCCCAGGGTTCAACTGCTCCCTCTCCCAACCCTTCTCCCAGTTCCATGGACAGTCCAACCCATTCTCCCCACCCTACTCTCCTCCCAAACCAGCATCATCCAACTGAATAACATCACTGCACAACTGTCATGCCCATCCACTGCACAGTATACCCTTACACCTTATCATAGATTTTGCCCATATGGGCATTGACTCAAAACCTCCCTTTATTTCTCTTATAAACCTATTTTCTCTATTCTAGCTCTGTGTGATTGTTCAATTTGATTAATTCATATCAGTGAGGTCATGTAAAATTTGTCTTTCAGTGCCTGGCTTGCTTTACACAGCATAAGGTCTTCAAGATTCATCCATGTTATCGCTTGTGTTAATACTGCATTCCTTCTTGCAGCTGTGTAATATTGCATTGTATATATATACCACAATTTGTTTATCCATTCATCTGTTGATGGACATTTGGGTTGTTTCTAACTTTTGGCAATAATGAGTCATGCCCCTATGAACACTGGTGTGCATAAATCTTTTCATATCCGTGTTTTCAAGTCCTCTGGGTATATACTGAGCAGTGGGATTGCAGGATCATATGGCCGTTCTATATTTAGTTTCCTGAGGAACCACCAAACTCTATTCCAAAATTGCTACATCATTCTACATTCCCATCAGCAGTAGATAAGTGTACCAGTTCCTCCACATCCTCTTTAATTTAATAGCCTCTGTTTATTTAATAACCTCCAGTCTAATGGTTGTAAGATGATATCTCATTGTTGTTTTTGATTTGCATTTCCCTAATAGCTAGTGACATTGATCATCTTTTCCTGTGCTTTTTAGACATTTGTACTTCTTTTGAGAAATATCTATTCAAATCACTTACCCATATTTTAAATGGGTTGCTTGTCTTTTTATTCTTGAGGTGTAGGATTTCTTTATATATGTTGGAAATGAGACCCCTATCAGATATATGGCTACCAAATATTTTCTCCCATTGAGTAGGCTGCCTTTTCACTTTCTTGACAAACTCCTTTGAAGTGCAAAAGTTTTTAATTTTTAGGGGGTCACATTCATCTGTTTTTAATTTTGTTGCTCATGCTTTCCATGTAAAGTTCATGAAACCATTTCCTAATCAAGATCCTGTAGATGCTTCCCTACATTATCTTCCAAGATCTTTGTGGTCTTGGCTGTTATATTTAGATCTTTGATCCATCTTGAGTTAGTTTTTGTCTAATGTGTGAAATGGTGTTCCTCTCTTAATTTTTGGGATATGGATATCCAGTTCTCCAAGCACCATTTGTTGAAGAGGCTGTTCTCTCCCAGTTGAGTGGGCTTGGTGGCCTTTTCAAATATCAGTGGACTGTATATGTGAGGATCACTATCAAAACTCTTAAATCAGTTCCTTTGGTCAGTATGTCTATCATGGTGCCAATACCATGCAGTTTTGAACACTGTGGCTTTGCAATATGTTTTAAAGTCAGGTAGTGTGATTCCTCCAATTTCATTTTTCTTTTTCAAAATGTCTTTGGCTATTTGGGGCTCTTGGTCTTCCAAATAAATTTCATAGTTAGCTTTTTCACAGTAAAAAAATGCTGTGGTAATTTTTAAGGGGATTACAGTCAGTCTGTAAATCAGTTTGGGTAGGATAGACATCTTAATGATATTTAGTCTTCCTTTCCATGAACAGGGAATATTCTTCCATTTACTTAGGTCTCCTCTGATTTCCTTTATCAGTGTTGTGTAGTTTTCTGCATACAAGTCATTTACATCTTTCGTTAAATTTATTCCTAAGTATTTAGTTCTTTTTGATGCTATTGTAAGTGGGATTATTTTCTTGATTTCCTCTTCAGTTTTCTCATTATTTGTGGATAGAAATGCTACTGAATTTTACATATTGCTCTAATAACCTGCAACTTTACTGAACTCATTTATAAGCTTTAGAAACTTTATTGTAAATTTCTCAGGGCTTTTGAGGTATAGGAACATGTCATCTGCAAATAGTGAAATTTTCACTTCTTCCTTTCCAATTTGGCTGCCATTTATATCTTTCTCTTGCCAAAGCGCTCAAGCAAGAACTTCTAACACAATGGTAAAAAGATGTAGTGAAAGTGGACATCCATGTCTTGTTTCCGATCTTAGAGGGAAACCATTTAGGATTTCACCATTGAATATGATGTTAGCTGTGGCTTTTTCATATATACCCTTTATCATGTTGAGGATGTTTTGTTCTATTCCTATCTTTTGAAATATTTTTATCTGGAAAGTTTGCTATATTTTGCTGAATGCTTTTTCTTCATCTATAGAGATGTTCATGTGACTTTTAACTTTCTCTTTATGTGGTGTATTACATTGATTGATTTTCTTATGCTGAAACTCCTTGCATACTGGTGGTGAAACACAGTGGGTCATGGTTTACAATTTATTTGATACGTCATTGAATATGATTAGCAATTATTTTGTTGAGGATTTTAGCATCTAGATTCATTAGAGAGATTGGTCTATAGTTTTCCTTTCTTGTGGTGTCTTTGGCTTTGGTATGAATGTGATGCTGGCATCATAGAATGAGTTGGACAATGTTCCCTACATTTCTATTTTTTGGAAGAGTTTGAGCAGGATTTGTCTTAGTTCTTTCCAGAATGTTTGGTAGAATTCACCTGTGAATCTGTCTGGTCCTGGGCTTTTCTTAGTTGGGAGGTTTTCAATGACTAATTCTATTTCATTAGTTGTGATTGGTCTGTTGAGTTCATCAATTTCTTCTTTCATCAATGTAGGCTGCTTGTGTGTTTCTAGGAATTTTTCCATTTCTTCTAAATTATCCATATTGTTGGTATACAATTTTTCAAAATATCTTCTTATGATACTCTTTATTACAGTGTGGTAAGTGGTGATATTCACTTCCTAGTTTCTTATTTTATGTATTAGCATCTTCTTTATTTTTTTCTTCATTAGAATAGCTAAGGGTTTGTCAATTTTATTAATATTCTCGAAGAACCAGCTTTTGGTTTTATTTTTTCTAGTGCTTTCTTATTTTCAATTTCTTTTGGCTCTGCTCTAATCTTTGTTATTTCATTCTTTTTACTTGTTTTGGGGTTAGTTTGTTGTTCTTTTTCTAATTCCTCCAGGTGTTCAGTTAGGTCTTTGATTGTAGCTTTATCTCCTTTTTAAATATAGGCATTTATCTCTATGAATTTCACCTGTAGTACTGCTTTTGCTGCATCCCAAGTGTTTTCATATGTTGTGCTGTCATTTTCATTCATTTCAAGGTAGTTACTTCTTTTTTTGTGATTTCTTCCTTGACCCACTGGTTTTCTAATAGTGTGTTGTTTAACTTCCTTATCTTTGTGCTTAATCTGGTTCTCTGTGCCTTACTGTTTTACAGCTTCATTCCATTATGGTCAGAGAAATTACTTTGTATAATTTCAACCTTTCTGAATTCATTGAGAATTGTTCTGTGGCCTGGCATGTGGTCTATCCTGGAGAATGATCCATGTGCAGTCAAGAAGAATATATGTATCGTGCTGTATATGTTGGCAATGTTCTGTATATGTCCCTTAGGTCTATTTTCTCTGATATAAGTATAGCTCCTCCAACAATTTCCTGTTTATTGTTTGTGTATAAAATTGTTTTCCAACCATTCACTTTGTCTCCTTGCATCACTTGATCTAAGGTGGGTTCCTTGTAGACAGCATATAGATGGGTCATATTTCCTTATCCTTTCTGCCAATCTGTGTCTCTTGAATGGACAGTTTAATCCATTAACATTCATTGTAATTACTGTGAAGGAATTATTTCCATTAGCCATATTCTCTTTAGGTTTATGTATGCCATATGTTGTTTTTATTTCTCTTTTTATCTTTTTGTTGTTCTTACACTATTTTTTTCATTTCAACCAGCACAATTCCCTTTATTATTTTTTGAAGGGCAGGTTTCTTATTGAAGGGCAGGTTTCTTATTAATTTCTGTTTATCTGTGGATATTTTGAACTCTCCTTCATTTTTGAATGCCAGCTTTGCTGGATGGAAAATTCTTGGTTGGAAGTTTTTTTTTCTTTTAGCACCTATGTCATGCCAGTGCCTTCTTGCCTCCATGGTTTCAGATGAGAAATCAGCATTTAATCTTATCAAGCTTCCCTTGTACGTGATGGATATTTTTTCTCTTGCTCCTGTCAGTATTCTTCCTTTGTCTTGAGCATTGGACAATTTGACAAATATATGTCTTGGAGTAGGCCTGTTCATATTTATACTGTTTGTGGTGTGCTGTGCTTCCTGGACCTCAGTAGAGTTGGAAAGGTTTCTGCTATTATTTTCTCCAACACTTTTTCTATCAGTAACTTTATGGAATTTAAGTGAAAATGGGGTCCTCCGCAGATTATCCTAATAACAGACATACTTTTTCTTATGATAGTATTCTTAACTCTCTAATATCCTTTGTTTGCTTCTTTACCCTTTTACTTGGAGAATTTTCCCATAGTGATTCACTTCTGAACATTATATTTTTTAAGGTAAACCAGCAAGCTGTGTTTTAAGGGGTTTTTGTTCTTCCCTAATCCTGTAATGGCTTGAAATTATGTACCCCAGAAAAAACCATGTTCTTTAATTTAATAACTTCCCATTGAAGTGAATCCCTTGCAAAGTGGAATTTTAAAAAAAAATAAGTTATTGAAGTATATCATTCATATATGAACATACATAAACTATAAATGTTCAGTAAACATTGTGAACATACAAAACAAACATGCATAACATCACACAGGGCTCCCACACATCAACCTCCCACAAACACCTTGCATTGTTGTGAAACATTTGTTAACAAATCATGAAAGAGCATTGTCAAAATATTACTATTAACTATAGTCCATATCTTCTTCCTCTATACATGTTTTTAAAGGATTTATTTACTTTTATACATTTTTACCGCCCTCCCCCAATTTTGCTGTTTCTTTGTCCATTCACTTGGTGACTCTCTGTCCATTTCCTGCTCTCTCTTCTCATCCTTCTCTTCCTATCGTCACTGAGATTTGATCCTCAGATCCTCTGATGTGAGAGAGAGGCATCCTATCACCTGTGAGACCTTAGTTCCTGGTTTTTCGGCATGTCTTGTCTTGACTCTCCCTTTTGTAATTCTCCTGTTATGTCATCATCTTGCTGCATGGCTCACAGGGCCTGCGGTGCACTCGCACACAGGTCTTGGCAGCTTACCCACTCACAGAGCCTGGTGGCCCAGGTGACTTCTATATTTTCCTTTTTTTAATCTTTACCAGCAGGTCTTGGAGATCTAACCCAGGTCCCTCCATATGGGAGATGGACACCCAACCACCTGAGCCACATCCATCCCCCTGTTATATCTCTTAAGGTTGACTAAAGATACCCAAAGTTACAGTCTTTTCCAATACAGGATGGTCATATAATAAATCCGGCTTAGTTTATCACCAGCATTCCAAAAACCAGACCTAGGTAGAAAACTAGGTCTGGGGACACATGCATGGTTTCTAATATAGTGAGTGTTTAGCCTACCTTGATTATCACAAAATCAAAGAGGAAATTTTGTTGTGGTTACTTCAAGTAAGGTGCAGCCCAACTAATCCAGGTGGCTTCTTTTTAAGCAGTTTTATGGAGATATAGTCACACACAATACATTCCATCCATAGTATACAATCAGCAGCTCTCAGTATAAGTGCAGAGTTGATTTTTTAATTCTAGATTACTAGAATCCTTAATAAGCATTGTGAATGCCAGTCTCGTAGAGAGAAGCCATAAGAGTAGCCATAAACTAGAAATCAATGGAGCACAAAAGAGAAAGAATATGCCTCTATGTGCAATTCTATGTGACATGAAAATGAAGGACAAAGGATTTATAGTGACCAGCATTACAATGCCACAATTTCCTTGAACAAATCATAACTTTGCTGATATGTCAATTACGGACTTTTCCTAAGCTCAAAATAATGATCTAATAAATCCCCACTAATTTTTTTTTATTTTTTTATTTTTCAGAAATAAACTTTATTTATACATATTAATAAAGCTAAATCTAATCCAAGTGTACCATCACTGGTATTGCATAAAATCACACAATTTTGCACTCATCAGTTCAATCACTTTTTGTGCATTTTCATTATTCCAGTAAATATAAAAAATCAAACAAAACTCATCACCTCTCAATTTCTCCAATCCTAGGCTCAAAATCATGATCCAATAAATCCACATTTTTTAATCCAAAGTGATATATTGTGTATACGTTAGCATGTAGGAAACTAAAACAAAGCCGCAAATAGGATACAATGAAAGAAAAATGCACCCAGATACATGGTAGTTAAATTGTGAATGCCACAAGAAAAACATCACCTTACATATGAAGGAATTTCAATAATATTAAGTGCTGATTTCTTATCAGAAAACATAGAGCCAAGAAGGGAGTGGGACATAAATGCATCTCTTCACATCTTTGTCAAAAGGTAACCATCGAGAAAAAATATTTACAACACACAGTAGAATGGGTTCTTTTATTAATATATTAGGAAGTTCTACAAATAAAGATGAATCAGATTAATAACAGCTCAAACTCCCTGGTACTGCAGCTGGCATTGAAAAGAGCCAGATGATAAGTGAATCTTAGTGTAGTCAGATATGGGTAAGCCTTGCTTTCTGGGACCTGGTGTGGGAATTGGACTGAACTTGTGAACTTGCTGCTGCCAGGGGGCAGAGTAGCTGCTGGAAATGTGTGGCTTTGCTGGAAACAGCAGGCTGAGCACAGAAGCTCAGCTCCTTTGACTCTCACTGTGTGAGCCCAGGCCTCCCAAATGCTGGCCTTAAGCAAAGCACATAAATATCTTTAACAACTCTTATGATATTGTGTTTCTTTTGGTGTTTATAATAGTGAATCATCCTCTCTTTAGAAAAAATATTACTTTGGCTTCCAAAATACCAAATTTCAGTCATAATATTAGTATAACAAAAAAGTACATCAATTACCTAAATGTTGAAAATATAGGTCTCTTACTTTAGGAGATCATAAAAATGGAAGTACCAAGTCTTATTATTATTAATAATAATTATTATTATCTTAGTTATAGCTTGTTTATTTGCAATAAAAAATAATTCACCTCGATTATTCAGTGACTATAATGACAGATCCCAGAGCTCTGAAGGATGTTAGAGATGGGAGAAGGACTCCACAAAAACTGAATTGAAGAAAGAGAAAAATATCCAATCCAGTACCTAAAATTTGAAAGTTGACATGCATTGTTAAGTGGCTTTTAGATTCCTGTGAGACCCACAATGAGCTGCCTTGTTTCTAGGGCTCCTTAGGCATGTTCACGATTTCCAGGAAAATGGTGCTGAAGACTGTAGGAAAAGTCTGACCATCTAACAAAAAAGGAGTGGAAAGAGGACAGAGGCCTATCTGCAAGAGCTACTTTGGATAAATATATAGAATGGGAAGGTGCCCTGAGTCATCTAAGGCAGTTCTGGAAAGAGAAAGAATCCAAAGGAAAATGGTCTTGTATGGGTCTTCTGCCTTTTACTATTATCACTATTATTCTCTTTCTCTTTTAATCTCTTTCCTTTTCTCTGGTCCTAATTTTTTTCAAGGGAGCACAGTCAGCAGCAAGGAAATAGAATAAGAGGAATGAAATGTCAAAGTTAAGCCTTACCATACACATTAAACCAATAGCAAAATAAAATCTTAGAATAGAAAGTAAAGCTAATAAACTGAATAAACCATCAAGATTAACAGATGCCTAGACACCAGCAAAAAATTTAAAGTCATACTAAGAAACAGGAAGACATGGCTCAGTCCAACGAACAAACTAAAACAAACAGAGAAGCAGGTAGAGATGCAGGACATAGAACAACTAATCTGAGATGTCCAAACAAATATCATGAGTCAACTTAATGAAATGAAGGAAGAGATTAAGGATATTAAGAAGACAATGGGAAAACATACTGAAGAAATTGTAAACATACATTAAAAGATAAGGGATATGATGGTGATGAATGGCATAATGCAAGAAATAAAAAATACACTGGAAGCACATAACAGCAAATTTGAACAGGCAGAGGAAAATATCAGTGATACGGAAGACAGTACATCTGAAATCAGACAGATAGTAGAACAGATAGATAAAAAAAGAGAAAAAAAAAACAGAGGGAATTAGGGATTTGAATGATGATATGAAATGCACAAGCATATGTATTATAAGCATCCCAGAAGAAGAAGAGTAGGGAAAGGGGACAGAAGGTGTGTTTGAGGAAATAATGGCTGTGAAATTCCCAACTCTATTGAGGGACATGGACATACATGTCCAGGAAGTGCAGAGCACCTCAAACAGTAAAATCCTAACAGGTCAACTACAAGACAATACTTGTCCAATTTTTCAGTGCTCAAGACAAAGAGAGAATGCTGAAAGAAACAAGAGAAAAGAGATCCATCACACAAGGGAAGCTCAATAAGATTAAGTGCTGATTCTGCCTATGAAACCAGGGAGACAAGAAGGCAGGAGTATGACATAGTTAAGGTGCTAAAAGAAAAAAAAAAAGAAACTTCCAGCCAAGAATTCTCTATCCAGCAAAGCCTGGATTCAAAAATAAAGGAGTTCAAAATGCTCACAGATAAACAGAAATTAAGAGAGTACATCAATAAGAAATCTGCACTTCAAGAAAGAGTAAAGGGAGTTGTGTAGGCTGAAAGGAAAAAACAGGAGAGAAAAGAGTTGGAGGAGAATGTAAGAACAAATAAAAAGATAAAAAGAGAAATAAAAACAATAAATGGCATACATAAACTTAAGAAAATATAGCTAATATAAGTAATTACTTGACAGTAATAACATTGAATGTTAATGGATTAAAGTCAACAGTCAAGAGACACAGATTGGTAGAATGGACAAGGAAATATGACCCACCTATGTGCTGTCTACAGGAAAACCACCTTAAACACAAGGACACAAGGAGGCTGAAAGTGAATGGTTCGGAAAAAAATTCACATGCAAACAATAATCAAAAATTGTGGGAGTGGCTATACTAATATCAGACAGAATAGACTTTTAATACAAAACTATTCTAAGAGACAAAGAAGGATATTATATATTGGTAAAAGGGGTAATCAATAAAGAAGAAAGAACAATCATAATTATTTATGCACCTAACCAGGGGTGCCTCAAAATGCATAAGGCAAACACTGCAGAAACTAATTGGTGAAATAGATGCCACTACAGATATATTGCAGGACTTTAATACACGATTATCACCTTTAGACAGAACATCTTGATAGAGAATCAATAAAGAAACAAAGATTTTGAATAATACATTACAGGATCCAGACATAATAGACATATAGAGAACATTACAACCAAATACAGCAGAATATACATTCTTCTCGAGTTCACATGAATCATTCTTCAGGATAGAACACATGATAGGTCATAGAACAACTCTCAATGAATTGAGAAAGATTGAAATTATACAAATTATTTCTCTGAACACAATGGAATGTAGCTGGAAATCAGTAAGGGGCAGAGAACCAGATTAGCCACAAAGATATGGAAGTTAAACAAGAAACGCTTACACAAACGTTGGGTCAAGGAGGAAATCACAGAAGAAATCAGAAACTACCTTGAAATGAATAAAAATTACAGAACAAAGTGTCAAAACCTGTGAAATTCATCAAAATCTATAGGGAGACAGAATTTCATAGCCATAAATGCCTATATTAGAAAAGAAGAAAGTGCTAAAATCAAAGACCTAATTGCACACCTGGAGGAATTAGGAAAAGAACAAAAGCTAACCAGAATGGAAGAAGAAAGAATGAAATAACAAATCTTAGAGCAGAGATACATGAAATTGAAAATAAGAATGCACTAGAAAAAATAAAACCAAAAGCAGATTCTTAAAGAAGATTTATAAAATTCACAAACACTTAGCAAGAATAAGAAAGAAAAAAGAGAGAATAATTAAATCCCTTTAAAAAGGTGAGGAAGGGGATATCGCCACTGACCCCAGAGAAATAAAGATTATCATAAGAGGACACTTTGAAAAATTGTATGCCTACAAGATGGATATCAGAGGAAATGGATAAATTCCTAGAGACACACAAGCAGCCTACATTGACGAAGGAAGAAATTGATGAACTCAACAGACCAATCACAATGATGTGATAGAATTAGTTATCAAGAATCTCCCAACTAAGAAGAGTCCAGGACCAGAAGGTTTCACTGGTGAATTCTACCACATATTCCAGAAAAAACTCTTACCAATACTGCTTAAACTCTTCCATAAAATAGATGTGGAGGGAACATTGTCTAACTCATTGTATGAGGCCAACATCACCCTAATATCAAAGTCAAACAAAGACACCATGAGAAAGGAAAACTACAGTCCACTCTCTCTAAAGAACCTAGATGATAAAATTCTCAAAAAAAAATACTTGTTAATCATATTCAACAACACATGAAATGAATAATAAACCATGACCAGTGGGTTTCATCCTTGGTATGCAAGGATGTTTCAACATAAGAAAATCAATCAATGTAGTACACCACATAAACAGATCAAAATAAAAACCTCATATGATCATCTCTATCGATGCAGAAAAAGCATTTGAAAGTAAAATACAGTACACTTTCCTGATAAAAACACAGCAAAAGATAGGAATAGAAGCAACCTCCCTCAATATGATAAAGGATACATATGAAATATCCAGAGCTAATATCATATGTAATGGTGAAATCCTTAAATCTTTCTCTCTAAGATAAGGAAAAAGACAAGGATGAACACTTTCATCACTCTTATTCAACATTGTGTTAGAAGTACTTGCTTGATCACTTAGGCAAGGGAAAGAAAAAAAAAGGCATTCAAATTGGAAGAGAAGAAGTAAAAATTTCAGTTTTTGCAGACTACATGATCCTATATCGAGAAAGCCCTGAGAAATCCTTAACAAAGCTTCTAGAGCTTATAAATGAGTTCAGTAAAGTGGAGGGATATAAGATAAATGTGGAAAAATCTGTAGTATTTCTGTACAACAACAAAGAGCAATCAGGTGAAAATCAAGAAAAAAATCCCATTTACAATAGCAACAACAAGAAATCAAATATGTAGGAATAAATTGAACTAAACATGTAAGTGGCTTATATGCAGAAAATTACACACCACTGTTAAAAGAAATCAAAGAAGACCAAAATAAATGGAAGAATTCTACCTTTTCATTTATAGGTAAACTAAACTTCATTAAAATGTCTAACCTACTGAAACTGATTTACAGATTTAACGCAATCCCCCAAAAAATACTGCATCATTTTTTTGCAGAATTTGAAAAGATAACTATGAAATTTATTTGGAATTGCAATGGACCTTGGGTAGCCAAAGACATATTGAAAAAAAGAAACAAAGAAACCAGAGGAATCACACTACCTGATTTTAAAATGTACTATAAGGCTAGTTTGGTAAAAAATGCATGGTATTGGCAAAAGGATAGACATATTGGGCAATGAAACCGGATTGAGAGTTTAGATATAGATCCCCACATATAAAGCCAACTGATATTTAAGAAGGCTACCAAGCCCACACAATTGGGACAGAATTGCTTCTTCAACAAATATTGCTTGGAAAACTGGGTATCCATATCCTAAAGAATGAGAGAGGAACACAATCTCATACCTTATACAAAAATTAACTCAAGATGGATCAATTATATAAATATAAGAGCCAAGAACATAAAGATTTTGAAAGATAATGTAGGGAGACATCTACATGACCTTGTATTAGGAAATGTTTTCATGAACTTTACACCCAAAGCACAAACAGTGATAGTAAAAATAGATAAATGAGAAGGCCTCAAAATTAAAAATTTTTGCACCTCAAAGGAGTTTGTCAAGAAAGTGAAAAGGCTGCCTACTAAATAGGTGAAAATATTTGGCAATCATAAATCTGGTAGGGACCTAATATCCAGCATATATAAAGAAATCCTACACCTTGAAAATAAAAGGACAAACAACCCATTTAAAAAAAAAAAATGGACAAGTGATTTGAATAGACACTTCTCCAAAAAAGAAATAGAAATACCTAAAAAGTACATGAAAAGATGTTCAACATCAGTAGCTATTAGGGAAATGCAAATCAAAACTACAATGAGATATCACCTTATACCCATTAGACTGGTGGTTATTTAAAAAAAGTATTACAAGTGTTGAAGACGATGTGGAGGAATGGGAACTCTCACCCACTGTTGGTGGGAATGTAGAATGGTGCAACAACTTTGGACCGGAATTTGTTCCTCAGAAATCTATCTATAGAAATACCATATGATACAGCAATTCCACTGCTCGGTATATATGCAGAAAAATTGAAAGCAAGGAAACAAAAAGATATAAGCTCATCAATGTTCATAGTGGAATTCCTCACTATTGCCAAAATTTGGAATCAACCTAAATTCCCATCAACAGATGAATGGATAAGCAAATTGTAGTATGTATACACAATGGAATATTACTCAATTATAAGAAGGAATGCAGTATTAACACACAGGATAATGTGGATGAAACTTGAAGACCTTATATTGAGTGAAGCAAGCCAGACACTTAATTCAGATATGAAGTAAGTAAATTGAGCAGACTCACAGAGCTAGAGTCTGGAAGATAGGTTTATAGGAGATAGAAAGAGAGAAGAAGGCTGTGAGCCACTGCACATATGGCCAAAATCTATGATAAGGTGGAAGTGGGTAGTTGTGCAGCAGAAGGGCATGACAGTAGTGCAGTGATATTTTTGGGTTGGGCATTGCTGGTTTGTCAGTGGTGTACCATGAGGAGGGTAGGTTGGACTGTCCATGGAACCTGGGGGAGAGTTGGTAGAAGGAGCAGGTGAACACTCTTGATTGGTGGGCATGTGGTTAAAACTAAAATGTTGGCAATGTTCTTCTGGCAACATTGCAGCAGAGGATTACTGGTTTAGGGTGTTGGATGTGGTGTGCATTCGGGACAGGGAGCACCTAGCAGGAATCAAGGGAATGTGTGAGTATTCATCTTGTCATAGTCATTTGTATCAGTGGTTGGATACCCAAAAAGTTAGTGGGAAGGTGATGGACAACTTTCCTGGGGAATCCTGCTATGTTCTCAAATAAAGAGGTGGGAGTTTCTCAAGAGCATAGGCAGTGTTTAATAGGGGAGGATGTCAAGCCCTCAATGTTGTTGCAAGTAACTGTGAATCTTGTTCCTCAAGCAGTGAAACCTTTTGGTTACAATGGGTCCTGAGGGAAGGGAGAGGGAGGAATAGAATAGATGTATCATGGGGCATTTTTGAGTTGATGGAAGTGTTCTACATGGTCTTGCAATGATGGTTGCAGACCATGTTAAATTTCATCAAATTTGTAAAAGTGTATGGTCCAGAATGTAAACCATAATGTAAGCCATTGACCATGGTTAGTAGTTGTGTTTCAATATTTTTAAATCAATTGTGACAAATGTACTATCCACATATAAAAGGTTATTAATAAGGGAAAGGGGAAAAAGAGGAAGTTGTTGGGTATATAGGAATCTGCTATATTTTGTACATGGCTTCTATAACCTAAAATATCTTTGAAGACAAAATGGAAAAAAGTAAGACACTGGGTGAATAAATGGAAGACAATGACACTATGCATTCAAGATATCAGATCTTACAGTAATAAAAGACATAATGTCAAAGAGAAATTTATTTATTTATTTATTAAATATTTTTCAGTATTTTTATTACTCCTTGTATTTTATTTATTATTTTTAAAACTATCATTATTTCATTTTCTTATTAATTGTATCTGGCTATTTCGTTGGCTTCATTTTTGAAGAACTTTTGTATTACAGAAGGGTTATAACCATGACAAGTGAGGATCATTTGTGTGGTGTGTCAGTGATGGGGGATACATGGGAGGAGGTTCACCTGGGCATGGATATAAGACATATAAATGTATTTGAATGTTCATGGAGCATTGTCATGGTGGGTGGAGATTCACACAGTAACTGAAAGAATATCAAATTCCCATCCTAGGGAGCTCTGCCACATTCTCTAATGGAACAGCAAGAATCCCCTGAGGACAGGGGCAATGACTAGTGAAGGAGAATGGGCAATTGACGGGCCATTAATATTGATGACTATATTTATGAATCTTTACTATTGAAATTGAAACTTAGCCTAGTATTATAGGTGTTTAAGATGTACCTCCTGAGCGCCTCCCTGTGGCTCAAATGTGGCCTCTCTTTAAGTCAAACTCAGCTCATAAATACATTACCTTCCCCCCAGCATGGGACATGACTCTGAGGATGAGCCTCCCTGGCACCAAGGGATTAATATCAAGCACCAGCTTGCAATGCAACTGGAAAAAGACCTTGACCAAAAAGGGGGAAAGGCAAAGACAAATGAGTTTATATGGCTAAGAGACTTCACAGTGAGTCAGAATGTCATTCAAGAGGCTATGCTTATGATTGTCTCTGCAGGATCTCATTGATGGACAAAGTAAATACTACCTCAAATAGTGGGCCTTATGAGGGCTTTGGAGACCTCCATACACAATAGTCAGGGCAGATATCTCAGGAGTTTGATACCTTGCCAGAGGACCCTACTTTGTAATATATGTTCCCCTGTATAAGAGATGGACTCAGTTGTGATTTCCCTAGACATAGTTCTTTTGACCCTTCTATTTGAAACTATAATTAATACTAGGCTTGATAGGTGTACATCCAGGAGACTAAATTCTGTGGGCTATGCATGTGCCAGCCAGGCCCTGAATCTCAACAGAATTGCTAAACCTACTATCCAGTTCATTGGACTCATCCAGGACAAATAACAAGGAGATGATGATGAACAACAGTCATCCCAAAAGTTGAAAGAGTCTACAGTGGCAAGAAAGAGAGTCCCATCCTTCTGCCCCATGGTATTGAAGCCTACCCCTCAATTAGAGGTGTAGTGGGCATCACCATCCAAAAGCCCTCAGGATTGTGGAAAGAACTATGGACAAAACTTGTCTTATTGGTATTCTAATATAAACTTGTGATTCTAGCAATGGAAGAAATTTTGTCATTGATGGGGAGGCAGTGGACACTGGAGGTTCTGCGAGCAAGGAAAGGAAAAAATAAGTGTAATATGGGGGCATTTCTGGGGTTTGGGAAGTGTCCTGAATGAAATTGCAATGACAGACACAAGACATTACATATCTCGCCATAACCAAAATATTGTGTGGGGGAGAGTGTAAACTACAATGGAAACTCTAATCCATTCTTAGTGGCAATGCTCCAAAATGTTTTTATCAGTTTTAATGAATGCAACCCACTAATGAAGGATGTTGTTAATGTGTGACAATATGAAAGATGTAGGGGGGTCATATGGAAATCCCCTATATTTTTATCTAACATACATATAATCTAAGTATCATTTAAAAATATATATTTTAAAAAAAGAAAGTAAAAATGCAGCCCACTTAATGGGAGAATATATTTGGTAACCATGTATCTGATAGGGGCCTAATATTGAGCATATATAAAGAAATCAAACACCTCGAATATAAAAAGACAAACAACCCATTTACAAAATGGGCAAGTGATTTGAATAGGTACTTCTCCAATGAAGAAATACAAATGGCTAAAAGGCTCATGAAAAGATGAGCAACATAACTAGTTATTAGAGAAATGCAAATCAAAACCACAAAGGGATATCATCATACACCCATTAGACTGATGGCTATTAAAAAAAAACAGGAGTACATGTGTTGGAGAGGATGTGGAGGAATGGGAACACTCATGCAATTTTGGTGGGAATGTAGAAAGGTGCAGTCATTGTGGAGGACAGTTTGGCAGTTTCTCAGGAACTGAACAGTAGAATTGCCATATGATCCAGCAATACCACTGCTGGGTATATACCCAGAAGAACTGAAAGAAGGGACACAGACAGATATTTACACACCAATGTTCATAATGACATCATTCACTTTTGCCAAAAGTTGGAAAGAACCTAAATGTCCATCAACAGATTAATGGAAAAAGAAATAATGGTACATCTATACAATGGAATATTACTTAACTGTAAGAAGGAATGCATTATTAACATATGGAATAACATGGATGAAACTTGAAGACCTTATGTTGAGTGAAGCAAGCCAGGAACAAAAGGACAAATATTACATGACCTCACTGATATGAATTAAGCAAGTTGAGCAGACTCACAGAGCTAGCTCTGGAAGATAAGTTTACAGGAGACAGAAAGGGAGAAAAAGTTTGTGAGTCAGTGCCCATATGGACAAAATCCATGATTATGTGAAAGGGTGTAGTTATACCGAGGATGGGCATAACATTGGTGCAGTGATGCTGTTGGTTTGGGTGGTGCTGGTTTGTGAGTGGGGTAGAATGGGGTGGGTGAGTTAGACTGCCCATGGAATTGGGGGGAGGGTTGGGGGAGGGAGCAGTTGAACTCTGGGAACTTGAGGGTATGTGGTTGAAACTACAATGCTGGTTAAGTTCCTTTGGCATATATGACATGGGAGGTTTACTGGTTTAACATGTTGGATGTGGGAGGCATGAAGCACAGGGCTCTCCTGGGGAAGGCTTCTGAGGAGTTTGTAGCATTCATCTTGTCATAGTTTGTTGTGTAAGGGGGTGAAGATTCACATAAAGAGCAGCACGGTGTTGTACTCCCATCCGGGGGAAACCTGCTATGGTCTCAACTGGAAGGTCAGGAGTCTCTTGAGAATATGTAGGGCCTAATAAGGAAGGGCAGGCCAGTACATCAAGCCCTCAATGTTGATGCAAGTAACTATGAATCTGGGCCTTAAATGAGTTAATCTTGGTTGTTACTGTGGGTCCTGAGGGGAGAGGAACAGAGGAATAGAATAGATGCCACACAGGACATTTTTGGGTGATGGAACTGTTTTATATGATCTTGCAAGGATAGATACAGAACACGTCAAACTTCATCAAAATCTATAAAAGTGTATGGTCCAAAATGTAAATGTGTTGCAACTCCACTGAGGCTCAGGGCACAGTTGGTGCATAGACAGCCCAAAGACTCAAGTCTCTTGGGCATACACCTACCAACTCCAGCACCAACTATAGGTGCAAATAGAAGGAACAGAAGAGGCATGTGTACATTTTTGATGTAACTTTTTTGTAATCTAAAACTTTTCTGTACTCTAAAACATCTTTATTATTTCCCAAAAGTAGTTTTGAGGAAATATTTGAAGGTATAATAAACAAGTATAATCCAGAATAATGTAAAATTCCTGAGTCATTTAAAAACCAACTAGAGTGTCAAAATAATATTAGCAAAAATATACACAACACATATACAATTATCAACCATGAAATTTTAAAATTTCTAAGGCAAAAAGTATTCTAAAAGCCTTCAAAAAAAGGGAGTACACATAACCTATGTTAATGAACATTAAGGTGACTGCTTTGAAGAGTGGATACATAAGAACTTAAAACTAGAATTTTGTACCAATTAAATTATCATTTAAATTATAGGGTGAAACAAAAACATTTTCAGGTACCATGTGATGATTCTCTTTGAAAGCACTGGGGAAAAAAGTAATAAAAATTAAAAACCTAGGGGGACAAGATTGTATATAGGGAGAGTATGGAGGGGTGGAAAAATGCCATAGCAATCATTGTTGTTTAAATAAGCTGAAACAAAACCAAGTACTTTATTATGAACACACAATTCAAGGTCTAGGCAATGTTATAATTGGAACGACTATTTGTTACCTTTTCCTTTTATAAAACTGATTATCTATCTAATTTTTTTCAAGGATAGATTTTGGTATTCAATATATTTATTAATTGTTCTTTCGTATAATTTTTACAAATACAGAGAAAAAGGCATTTCCCTAGTTCTTAAGTGCAAACTTCTTCCAAACATAAATCTTTTGATATTCTTGAATAACAAAGTTTTGATTTTGTTGATTTTCTGATTGTTTTTATTTTTTGTTCTCAGTCTCATTTACTTCTGCTCTAGTCTTTATTATTTATTTCTTTCTGCTTGCTTTGGAGTTAGTTTGCTATTCTTTTTCTAGTTTCTCCAGGTGTGCATTTAAGTCTCTGATTTTAGCTATTTCTACTTTTTTAATGTAAACATTGAGGGCTATAAATTTCACTATCAGAACTCCACTGGCTGTATCCCACAGATTTTGATAAGTTATGTTCTTGTTTTCATCTGTTTTGAAATATTTACTGATTTCTCTTGCATTTTCATCTTTGATCCACTGATTATTTAAGTGTCTTGTTTCATCTCAATATATTTGTGGATTTTCCCTTTTTCTAACTATTATTGACTTCCAGCTTCCTTCCATTATGATCAGAGAAAAAGCTTTGCATAATTTCAATCTTTGTAAGATTAAGATCTGTCTTGTGAACCAACATATCGTCTATCCTGAAGAAAAACCATGAGCACTTCAAAAGAATGTATATCCTGCTCAAATAGGCTTATTTGGGACTTAAGTTTGACCTTTGAGTGAATGAGAGAGAAGAGATTTTGATTTTAATTTATAAAAGTTCAACCAATGATGTATTATATTCTTTGCATGTAAAAAATAATATACTCTATATTATTCAGTAAAGATGTGTACAATTTTATATAACAGATGAAAATGGACTATAAAAATATGGATTATTCCAAAAGAAGTCAAGAAAATAGAGAAAAAAGTATATCAAAGCATATGTAAACACGCAGTTAACAAAAACATTAATTACTATTTCTATTAATGTTTTCTTATTATTAGACTAGACGAGAATACCAATCTCATCCATATGCTGATGAAATGAGACCTAAATATAAAGGCACAGAATTTTAGGATCTAATATTTTATCATCCAAAGTAGACTTGAAGGCAATTTGAGCATGTCATAATAATAATATGCATCAACCCATAAAAAAGAAAGCAGAGTTATTAATCTGTATGGATCTAATAATTTAAATTCAAAACATATCAAGGAAAATTGATAGAGCTAAAAAAAGAATTACAGTGTGAGGAAATGCATAGGCATATTTAAATTTAAATGGATGCAAACCTAAATATGCAAGCTAAAAAGAAATAAGAAATTAACTTTTACAAGCAAGTATAGAAAGATGTTTTCATGACTTTGTTTAATGAATAAAGTGTGTAAAGTTTTAATTTTAAGGGAGAAAAAATAAAATTAATTAATAAAGGATAATCACTTTTATTCATCAAGAGATATTATTTTTTCTTTTTATTTTAGGAGATACCAGGGATTGAACCCTGGATCTTGTACAAGGGAAGTAGACACTCAACCACTGAGAACATCTGCTCCCCAGTGGAATTTGATTTTTTCATTTTTTTATGAGATACTGGGGATCAAACCAGGGAACTCGTAAATGGGAAACATGTACACAACCACTTGAGTTGCATCCACTCCATAAGTGAAAAGTAACACAAAATATATGATAAAGGGTTTGGAATATAAATGACCAACAATAAAATATGTGCACAACATACACTAAATTTCTACAAGTAAATAATTTAATAAAAACAGTCATTTCAATAGAAACATGGGCAAAATCTTTGAATATGCCCTTCATAGAGCTATTCATATAGACAATATGAACCATTAATCAAATTTGTTAGGACTCATGGATATGCACATTAAATGTATACATTGTAATAATACCTCACCCAAACATAATATCTAAATGGAAAAGATGTGATTTCCTGAGCACTCATTTTTCCTGCTGGGAATTTAAATTAGTATGAGTAATACAGGACAGATTTTTTTGCATCATAAAATTGAGATCATAAAAGAAAATATTAATGAATTTTGACTACCTAAAAATAGAAAAAGGTCTACATTGAAAAATATACTGTAATTTGACTAAATATGTTTAAATTATGTTTATTTTTAATTTATGTCACTTTCACTATATTGAAAAGAAACTTTAAACATTACTTTTTATTATTTTTAACTTTTTACTTTAACTCATGACCTTAGTAAAAATGTTTTTGAAACTAAGAATAAAAACACTGACAAATCAGTTTAAAAAAATAAGCAGAGGAATTGAAGAGATAGATTACCCAGAAAATGGATAAAATATGTCTTAAACATGTGAAAAATATGCTTAAGCTAATCATAATAAAAATGCTGATGTAAAGAGCAATGATATTTGCAAAGTGAAACATTTGATATAACTTTCTGATGACAAGGATTTTGGAAAGCAAGACTGGACTGATGAGAGTACAAAATGGTTGAACTTAACGGAGGGAAAATTTTTCATATATATAAAAATTACAAAAATATTTCCAATTTATCACTTTAACATCTGGAATTTACACTACAGATATGCCTGCTTATATACAAATTCATGTATCAACAAGGCTAATCAAGGGAGAATAAATAAGGGATTGGAAAAAGCCAAGAAGAAATCATAATGATATGAAGAATAAAATAGAAATAAGGTATAGAAGAGTTATAGATTATACTAAATTCCATATTAGTATGGGATATAATTTATAACATTCTATTTGCTTATAACTATTTGCTTATATACAATTAAATGAAAGAAAACGTAATTATATTTGAACAATATCTAGGAAATACATTGTGAAATAAGGCTAGTTCCACAGGATTTGGGAAAGATGATATCAGAGTTGCAGGCAGGGCTGAATTCTCTCACAAAAACAATAGCATTCTGGCAAAAGCTGTCTGAAGACCTGCTTTGGGGGTCAGCTGACAAGAAAAGTACTACACAACTCCCTGGAGTGGGAGGGACATGGAGACATAGAACCCCAAACAATGAAAATGAGTGATCAAACATCTGAGGTGGCCAGGAAGGGCTCCCCTCCCCCATTCCGAACATAATAGGCTGAAGTAAAACCCTGGCTCAATGCAGCTCACCTGTTTCAAGGGAAAAGCGAGGAGAGTTGGGGATCTTTTTCTTCAGTGAATTAAGCCAGCAGAGCTTGCTTTGAATCTCTGCACAGGAGATTCAACACAGGAACACAGGAAAGCCAAGACTGAAAAACCTCTGTGCAAAAGTGTGCTGAAAATTACCATTTTCTGGCTGGTCTGGAAATTGCAGGGACAAAACTCTTTTGGGTTCTGTCTGTATCCTTATCCCTGGGAGAAAATCTGTGCCCCATTATTGAGGCTCTGGCCTGATTTTGATAACTTAAATTAAGCAATATTAAAGATTTAAAATAAGTTGAACCAAATATCATAGTACAACTGTGTAAAAAAAATCAAAACAATAGGCAAGAGACAGAAGTTGGCAGTCGTAGAAAATTCACCAAAATATACAGATGCTTAGATATTAGCAAAAAATTACAAGCCATGCTAAGAAACAGAAGTGGTGGCCCAGCCAAAGGAAAAAAACAAATATTCTGAAGAGGCACAGAATTTAAGACAATCAGGGATAATCATACAACTCTCCAAAATCAATTAAAAGAAATATATATATGACTAAAGAGATAAAGAAAATTAAGAAGACATTGGTTGACCATAAGGAACAATTTGAAAGTCTGCAAAAAAAAGTAACATTATGGAAGTGAAAGACATGATGAATGAGTTTAAATATACTGGAACGTAGGGCATTGTTTGGAAATTAGAATTGTTCTTCATGACTTTGCAATAATGGATTCAGGCCATTTTAAGTTTTGGCAAAAGTGTACTTTGCAAAATATAAACCATAATGTAAACCAGTGACCATGGTTAGTAGCAATATTACAATATTTGTATATCATCTGTAACAAATGTTCCATTCACATGTAAAATATTATTAATAGGGGAGAATGGAAAAGGGGGATTGATTATATTGGAATCCCCTATATTTTCCGTGTGACTTTTCTGTAACCTAAAGCTTTTTTGAAGATAAATTAAAAAAAAAAAAGACAGTGGGGGAACGTATGGAAGAAATCGTCACTGTACATACAAGAAAGATCTCCCAATTAATGAAAGACACAGTATATTAAAATTTATTTTATTCAGGTTTTTTTATTTTTTATTTTTGCATTTTATTAATTTTAAAATTATTATATTATTTTCTTAATTTTATTTTTTGGCTTCATTTGTGGAGAAGTTTTGGATCACAGAAGGGTCCCAACTGAGGCAGAGAGAATCACTCCTGTGATGTGTCATTGATGGTGGAATTTGTAGGGAATGGTGAACCTTGGAAGGGCCTCTAAGGCATATGAATATATTCTAATGTTAATGGGGTCTTATCTTGGTGGGTGGAGACCCACACAATAACCAAAAGACTATCAAATTCCCATCCTGGGGAGTACTGCTACATTCTATAACAGAACAGCAACAATCCCTGGAGAAAATGTGCAGAGCCTAGTGTAGTAAGACAGACCATTATGCCAGACTGTTGGTATTGATGATTGTAGTTATGAACCTTTTCTTGTGAAATTAAAACTTAATCTAGTATTATATATTGCCTGAGTTACCTCTTGTAAGCCTCCTTGTTGCTCAGATAGTCTCTCCCTGTAAGCCAAACTGAGCATATAAATGTACAACCATTCCCTCTGGCTTGGAACATGACTCCTGGGGATGAGCCTTCCTGGCAATGAGGGGTTATTGTCAAGCATCAACTAGCAATACATTTGGAAAAAGACCTTGACCAAAAAGGGGAAATATTAAATACAAATGAGTTTTTATAGTTAAAAGAATTTTCAAAGTGAATCCTGAGTTCATTCCAGAGGTTATGCTTTTGCACTTCTCAGCAGGATCTTATTGTCAGCCACAGTAAACAAAGGCTTAAATGGCAGGGGTCTTGAGGGCTCTAGAGACATCTAGACACTATAACCAGGGCAGACAAGCTCAGGAATTTGGCACCCTGTCAGTGGATCTTACTTTGGAATGTATGCTCCCCATGTTACAGTTAGACAGGTTTATAATTTCCCTACACATGGATCCTATGCCACTTTTAATTGAAACTATAATTATCATTATACTTGTTAAATATATGTCCCAGAGATTTAAATCTTTGGTCTGTTCATGTGTTGGTTGAGCCCTGCATCTCAGCAGAGTTGCAAAACCTACTCTCCAGTTCATTGGACTCACCCAGGACAACTAACAAGGAAATGATGGACAACACACATCCTAAGGAACAGAGAGTGTCTGCAACTGCAAGCAAGATAGTTCTAGCCATCAGTCCCATGGGATCCAAGCCCCCTCTTAATTAGAAACAGAGTGGGCATCACCATCCCCAAATCCT
The DNA here is from genome assembly GCA_029593785.1 of Cabassous unicinctus. Lineage (NCBI taxonomy): Eukaryota > Metazoa > Chordata > Mammalia > Cingulata > Chlamyphoridae > Cabassous > Cabassous unicinctus. Next base: position 39,334 of record JAQZBX010000664.1, on the reverse strand, counting down.
CAAGATTGCAGTATGAAAAATGGACTAAAGCAGATATTATTATTCTATTACAGACTTATTATTCTGGCAATGGAAGAACCTTTATCATTGATATAAAGGCATTGGCTATCAAAGGTTCAGAGTGGAGGGAGGGGAAGTAATGTATTTAGTATGGGGACATTTTTGGGACATTGAAATTGCCTTCATGATATTGCATTGACAGACACAGACCAGTATATATTTTGTCATAACCTATAAATTTGTGTGTGGCAGAGTGTAAACTATAATATAAACTATAGTCCATGGTTAGTAGCAATGCTTCAGTATGTATTCATCAATTGTAAAAAATGTACCACATTAATAAAAGATGTTGATGTGGGAAAGTGTGGGAAGGAGAGGGGTTGGCGCATATGGGAATCCCTTATATATTTATATATAATTATTGTAATCTATAGCTTCTTTAAAAATTTAAAAATCAATCAATCAATCAATCAAACCACACTTTAAAACAGAACTCACATTTCTTAGTTTGATACTTTGAATTATTATAAACATTCTCTGTTACTTTGAAAAAAAAAAGCATAATTAAAGAATACATTAGAGTCATATAAGAGCAGATTTGAATTGCTTGAAGACAGAATTAGTGATTTCAAACAAAACAACTGAACTCTATAATACAAGATAACTGAAGGAGAAGCGAATGGAAAATATGGAACAGAGTCTCAGAGTATTTAGTGAAAACATGAAATGCACAAACATTCACAGTATTGGTGACCCAGAAGGAGAAAAGAATGGAAAAGTGGCTGAAAGAATATTTGAGGAAATAATGACAGAAACTTTCTGTGGCAGTTTGAGATTATTTATAAATCCCCAAAAAGAGGGATGATGTTTGTAAACTGTCTTTTCCTCTGGGTATGATACTCTTTGATTGTATTAAGTTCAGTTGTTTTAAGTTTGCTTGTAAAGATTAAATCAATTTAGGACTTTTGATTTGACCTCTTCAGTAGGATATGGCATAGGATAGAGTACCTGCCCACTTTGTGAGTTTATATAAATGGACACACACACAGTAGAAGACACAGGTAGAAAGACAGCTCCATATGTGCCGGAAGTCAGAAGGCTCAATCAGCTACAGCCTGGGGAGAGCTGAGCCATTCACCTGATTGCAGCTGAGCAGCTGACCAGCTCAGAAAGCTTGGAAAGGCATGAGCCCAATGCCAGACTTTATTGGAAGTTCTGAGAGACAAGCCCTACACACGCCTACAGCTGAGGTCAGAAAAAGCTGGGCCCACCCAGACTTAAGAGGAAGAAGGAGGAACAGACCAGGCAGAAATCACCTGCCATCTTGCTTCAACACATGGCACCTGACTTTGGTGAGAAAGCAACCCTCAGTTGGACTCTTTAGGGCCTTATAACTGTAAGCTTTTACCCCAAATAAATAACCTTTATAAAAGCCAACAAATTTTTGGTACTTTGGTTCAGCTACCCCTGGCTGACTAATACACTTCCCAAACCTTAGGAAAGACACATATATCAATATCCAAGGACAATGCACCCAAAACATAATAGACTGACCCTGAGGCAACTTTTATTCAGAGTGACAAATATCAGAAATAGAGGATTCTGAGAGCAGCAAGAGAAAAGTAAAGCATCACATGCAAGGGAAACTCAATAAGATTAAGTGCAACTTCTCTTCAGAATCCAAGGGAGTGGAAGAAAATGGTATGATGTATTTAAGGTACTGAAAGAAAAAAACTGCCAGCCAGTAATACTATATCTGGCAAAGCTGTCCTTCAAAATAGAAGGTGAGTTTAAAGTCTTCACAAGCATAAAAATGTTAGAATTTGTTAACAAAAGACCAGAATTAGAGGCGATGCTAAGGAAATGCAGCAGCCTGAAAGAAAAGGAAAAAAAACAAGGGTGAAAGATGTGGAGAAGAGTGTAAATGTGAAGATTATCAGGAAGGGTAAATTAAAGTGTAAAAAGACAGAAAATAGAATAATGTGACAACAGAGAATCAAAGGAAAAATTGGATGAAGTAAGGAATGCCTTTACAGTAATAAAACTGAATTTAATGGCATGAATTTCCCAATCAATTCTACCTGTGGTAGTTTGATATTATTTATGAATTTCATAAAGGAGATATTATGTTGTGTAGAAGTCTGTATAAAAGTCATTTACATCTTTACGTTTACTCCTAGATATTTGATTCTTTTAGTTCCCATTGCCATTGGAATTTTTATTGATTTCCTATTCAGATTACTCATTGTTAGTGTACAGAAATGCTACTGAATTTTGCATGTTGGTCTTATATCCTTCCACATTACTGAACTTGTACTGAACTCTACTCTAGAAGCTTTGTTGTAGATTTTCCAGAACTTTCTTAGCATAGGATCATGTCATCTACAAATAGTGAAATTTTTACTTCTTCCTTTCCAATTTGGATGAATTTCATTGCTTTTTCTTGCTTAAGTGTTCAAGCTAATACTCTAACACAAAGTTAAATAAGAGCAGTGAAAGTGGTCATCTTTGTCTTTTTCCAAATCTTAGAGGGAAAGCCTTTAGCATTTCACCATTGAGTATGATTTAGTTGTGAGTTTTTCATACATACACTTTAAAAAAAAATAGAACTTTATTTTTCTATTCCTATCTTTTCAGTGTTTTTTTTTTAAGCAAGGAAGAATGCTTTACCTTGTCCACTGCTTTTACTGCATCAATATAGATGATCATGTGATCATCTTTTGTTCTGTTAATGTCCCATATTATGTTGATTGATTTTCTTATGTTGAGCCATCCTTGCATATCAGGGATAAGACCAACTTGATCATGGTGCATAATTCTTTTGATGTGTTGATGAATATGGTTAGTAAAGAATCTGTTAAGGATTTTAGCATTTATGTTCAATAGAGAGAATTCTCTTTACTTTTCTTTTCTCGTGGTGTCTTTATGTGGCTTTGGTATTAGGGTGATGTTAGCATCATAGAATGAGTTAGGTAATGTTCCCTCCACTTCTATTTTTGGAAGAGTTTGAGCAGGTTTTGTGGTAGTTCTTTCTGGAATGATTGTTAGAATTCACATGTGCAGCCATTTCATCCTGGGATTTTCTTGGTTGGGAAGTTTTTTAATAACTTATTCAGTCTTGTTACTTGTTATTTGTCTGTTGAGTTCATTAATTTCTTCTTTTGTAAATAAAGGTGCTTGTGTATTTCTATAAGTTTGTCCATTTCTTCTAAATTATCCGTTTGTTGACAAAAAATTTAACAAAGTATCCTCTTGTGATATTCCTTATTTCTGTGGGATCAGTGGTGATATCCTCTCTCTCATTTATTCTTTATTTGCATCTTCTCTTTTTTTCCTTTGTTAGTCTAGCTAAGGGTTTCTCATTTTTATTAATCTTCTCAAAGAACCAGATTTTAGTTTTGTTAAATTTGCTATTGGTTTTTATCCTCAATTTCATTTAGTTATGCCCTAATATTTTTTGTTTTCTTCTTTCTCCTCACTTTGGGATTAGATTTCTGTTCTTTTTTCTAGTTTCTCCATGTGTCCAGTTAGGTCATTTCTTTTTTAATATAAGTTTTTATGGCTATAAATTTCTCACTCAATACTGTTTTAGTATTCCATAGGTTTTGATGTGTTTTGTTCTCATTTACATTTATTTAAAAGTAGTTATTTATTTCCTTCACTAACTCATTCTTGATCCACTAATTGTTTAAGAATATGTTGTTTAACTTCATATATTTGTGCTTATTCTGATTCTCTGACCCTTATTAATTTCCAACTTCATTTTGTTGTGGTTAGAGAAATTAGTTTGTATAATTTCACACTTTCTAAATTCATTTGGACTTGTTCAGGGACCTAACATATGGTCTATCCTGGAGAATTATCTATGTACACTCTAGAAGAATGTATATTCTTCTGTATTTGAGTATAATGTTCTGTATATGTCCATTAGGTCTAGATTCTCTAATGTATTATTCAACATCTCAGGTTCTTTATTAACCTGCGTTTGAGATCTTCTGTCTAATGGTGATAATGTCCTACAGTCCCCAACTTAAAGTCACTTGCAACCTCCTTGCATCCCTGGATCTATATTGAATTTCTTGTTGATAGCATAAAGAAAGGTCTTAATTTCTTATCTATTCTCCCAATCTGTGTCCTTTGATTGGAGAGTTTAATCCATTAACATTCTGTCTATATTTGTCTATATTTCTCCCAATGCAATACATATATTAACCTCTATTTTCTTTAGGTATATGTATGTCATATTTTGTTTTTTTTTTCTCCTTTTCTCTTCTTAGTTATTCTTTTCTGTAATCTTCTTTTCTACACTCTCTTTCAATCTTTTCTCTCCTTTTTTTTTCCCTTTCAACCTGTAGCAGTCCCTTTAGTATTTTTTGAAGGGCAGATCTCTTGTTGACAAACTCCCTTAATTTCTGCTTATCTCCTAATATTTTGAACTCTTCCTCATTTTTGCATGCCAGCTTTGTTGCAGACAGAATTATTTCTGGCAGCCATTTTCATTTAGCACTTTAGCTATGTTATACCCTTGGCCTCTCTCCTCCATGAATTCAGGTGAGAAATCTGTGCTAATTTATATGTGATGGATCTCTTTTCTGAGGGGAGGGAGAGGGCAAAAGTGATGTAGTATAAGGACATTGGAATGATCCTGAATGACATTGCAATACTAGATACCCATCATTATATATCTTGTCATAACTTAAAAAACTGTGTGGGAAAGAGTTTAAACTATAATGTAAACTATAATCCAGACTTAGTGGCAATGCTGCAATATGTGCTCATCAATTGTAAAAAATGTGTCACACTAATGAAGGATGTTAATGTGGGAAAGTGTGGGAGTGGTAGGGAGTGGGACACATGGGAATCCCCTACATTTTTATGTAACATTTATGTAATCTAAGTATCTTTAAAAAATAAAATAAAAGTAGTATTAAAAGTATTAAAGTCATGGTGAAAGAAGATGTGTCTTCTGTTAGTTCATGAAGTGGATTAGATGGTCTTGCCTGGTAAATCCAAGATAATATTATAATCTCCATTTCCCTTTGAATTTCTTGTTCTACATAATATCATGGTAATTCTGGAAACTCAACTTCATTTATTGTAGGCCAACTTTTGGTCCATGTTTCAGGCCATCAACATAATAAAACAATTAAGGTCCCTTCTAACTATTTGAACTATAAATTTGAAAGCAGAATTTCTACCTACTGGGCCCATATTAATCAGTTCATATTTATACTAATTATATAATGTCCACTATTATCCCTCACCCTTAATATCAATTCTCACATTACAATAATCAGGGGATAACATGTGGAAATTGATATTAAGACTGTGGGACAGTTGTAGGAGGAACATATTTCCCTGATTTTTTTTTCTATGTAAAGTGTAAAAATCATTCAATACTTTTGAAATATAGCACACATCCTCATGTGTTAGACTTCTTACCTTATGTTTGTGGTCTGCCTATTCTTTAGTCTAGTTAAAAGTTCATAAGTAGAGAGAGGCAGTGGGGTTGGTGCTTAGGAAAATTAGCAGTGTCTTTCACATCAACTGCCTGCATTAGAGTTTTGTTTCATTAGGCAAAGCAGGGCTAAACTTCTCAGGCAGACATTGAAGAACTACTTTCCATGGCAAAAGAAGACTCAGGAGAATTTAGAGGTTCAATTTCAGCAACTTCATTATCTGTCATATGTACCCATTTTAATGACAAGGATCCCATTTCTTCCTAATCAATGCATGCATTTTAAGAGCAGATACCCTGCAAATTTGGGAATTCAATTTGTATTGTCATTCTCCTACTTGTATGATGAAACCCTATGTTTGGTTTTCATATATCTCAATATTATGGCTAAAAGAGATAAAGGCTTCTTTTAAGGCACACACAGAATCTTTCATTTCATTTATGTGCCACTTAACCTGGGAATTTGAGGTCACCCTTTTATTTCAGTAATTCATTTAGCATGTTTAAGACAAACAGCCAATCTCATTATACTCATTAGCTAAAGAAAAATCATCTAAGGTATCAAATACCCAGCCACCCAGAACCTTGGCTTTTAAAGATCATTCTTTATGAATGTCAAGTGATGATACTTTGCTTATCTCTATTGCCAGATCATGACAATGGTCATGGACACATAGTGCCTTCTTTATGATTGGAAATAGACTCATTAGGTCCTTTAAATCTAATTCAATTAAAGAATCAATTTCAAAATCCCCGAACCAATTTGGAAAATTTATTCTTAAAATTCTGATCTTTTACAAACACTCTTGGTATCAAGATCTGTATCAGTCTGGGTTTTCCAGAGAAGCAAAACTAAAAGATGTGTGTGTAAAATTATTGCAAGGAATTGACTCATTAGATTGTGGGTGCTGCTGAGTCCAGTTTCCACAGGGAAAGCTGCAGGCTGGAAATTTTGGTAAGCACTAATATTGAAGTATTGAGGTAGAAATTGTCTTGACCTCGGGAACCTTCAGTTCTTGCTGTTAAGTCCTCCAGCTGATTGAACTAGGCTTACTCATATCATGGGGGTAAATAACTTTACTTAAGATCTATTTATTTTTGGTGCTAATCTCATCTCTGAAATAACTCCACAGCAACAACAAGGCCAATATTGGTTCAAACAACCATACAACAAAAACTAGATAATTGACACATAAAATTAACTATCACAATGAAGTTCAACAAGTTTCTTAACCTTAAATGATTGTTTCTATATTTATAAAATATTTATATCGTACCTTTCTTGAAGAGATTAATATGAGAAAGAAATATAAATAAAGATATTTCACAGGTAGCACATTGAGTAGACTCTGTTGCACACCTAAACATTTTATTAAAATTCCTGATGAAGATAATGATCATAAGATGAAGGTGAAATTAAGTGACAGAATAAGAAAATTTTGGAGGTCATAAAATTTTAGTAGTAATGTAGTATTTTCCTCTTCTTATTGAAGGAAATAGATTTTTATTTCTAAGACATATTCTAATATCTTATTTAAGATTTATTCCTATTTGAGGTAAGTTGCCTTCCTATTACACAATCTGAACACGTTCTTTTCTATACATTAGATTTTATGGTGTAATAGAGATTTATAATGTTCATCAATACCTGGGTTTTTTATCATTTCTCAATGCCCTATAAAATGATATTTCTCAAGCTTTCTTACAGTTGTGTTGGAGACTATGTGATTCAGTTCTGGTAGTTAGAATGTGGACAGAATTGATGAAGCCCCTTCCAGGCATGGCCTGTAGACAACGTCCATGGATGTCTCTTTTTTGTTTTGTTTTAATTTTTTTTAAATGATATATAAATTTAGGCTTCTATAATGACTTTTATGTTTCAGATGTTGTTACTACAAGGTAGAAGAAATATGGGTCAATAAGTTAACTCTTCAAGGAAAAACATCCAGTAGCACACAGGCTACATCCGATTGTGAAATGAGAAAGTAATAAACTTTTTTACATCATTGAGATTTGGTGACTCAATTACAGAAACTATTGACAATTATGATTAAAGCACATGCCATTGCGATTTGTAAAAAGATTATATAATCTCATTTGTCCCATATTTCTCTGCAAAGTACATATAAAACACATATAAATAATGCAGCAGGCAATCATAGAGAAATCTGAAGGATTGGTAATAAAGTAGAATGGGTAGAAATTCCAATATTATCTCCTGTGTCAAAAGGTGGCCCATGCCCAGTACCTGCTGACCCTCCAACTAGTGACTGAAGGTGCCAAAATAAACAATTTTCCTCTCATGCACTAGCAGAAAAGAAATGGAAGACACACACCAGGTGATCTTCATTCCCTGATGAAGGAAAACTAAGAAAATGTGTGTCTACCAGATCTAATGTTAAGTAATTGTTAATGGTAGTACTAGAAACAGAAAATGATAACAGAAGAAGACTTAGAATTTCAGAAAAGACAGGATATCATAAAAATAGATAAAATCCAGTTGCATTGTGTATCCCCATTTTAATGTTATTTATTTATTTAATCTATTCTCTGTATGTTTCTTAATAATATTTGATGATAGAAGCAAATTTTTAACACCTACTGTGTTGCTAAATTTGGTGTTCAAGGTAGCTGAAAGCAATATGTGACAATTTTATTAAAAATTTTGGGAGTTAAAGTAATCTAAACAGTTGTTATTTATTACACATAAAGTGGTAAGAAGCAGATAGCAGTTACATATGTGTATTGTAATTCCTAGAGCAACCACTAAGTATATCATAAAAATGATATATTTAATATACTATAAATAAATAAAAATAGAATTATATAAATATGGTCAAATAACACACATGAAGGAAGGGAAGGAGAAAACAAGGAACATGAAATGGAAGAAGGAGGGAAAATAAAATAAAATAACAGATATAAGCATGACTATAGTTGCTTTAAATGTAAGTGTTCTAAGTACAACAATTAAAGACAGAGATTTTCAGAATGCCTGCACAACAAAAACAAAAAATACCTTCTGAACTATCTGCTGTCTACAAGACTCCCATTTTAAACATAATAACATAGGTAAGTTGAAAGTAAAAAGATGGAAAAATGCACATCATGAAAATATCAATTAAAAAAGACAAATCACCTTACTAATAATGGATAAGTAGACTTTAGAGCAAAGAAAATTACTAGTGACAAGAAAGAACATTACGTGATGATAAAAGGATATCTCTACCACAAAATATTAGCATTCCTAAATGTGTATGTACCAAGTTGAAATGCTTTAAAATAAATAAAGCAAAATTGACACCCTTGAAAGGAGAAATAGATGAGTTCATAATTACAGTTGGTGATTTCATAATACACTCTCACAACTGAAAAAAAAAACACTAAGACAGAAAACTCGTGGTAACACTATGTTAAAAGGATGTGACTGAGATTTATAAGATATTCTGCCCCCAAAAAGCAGAACACCAATTCCTTTCAAATGTCCATTCTCAAAGATAAACCATATAATGGGTTATATAGCATATCAATAATATTTTTTGAATTGAAATCACACGAAGTCTGCTCTCTGAGAATAATGGAATCAAACAAGACATAAAAATATAAAGATAACAGATAAAAGTCCAAAATCTTGGAAAGCAGACAACTCATTTCTCAAAATACATGATTCAAAGAGGAATTATCAAAGGTTACAAATAAATTAATAAAGTTGTAGGAAAAGGAAAATACAAAATGTCAACAGTTGAGGGATGCAGATAAGTAGCATTGGAAGAGATATTTATTGCACTAAATGCTTATATTATAAAAAGAAAATATCTCAAATCAATACTCTAATTTTCCAATCTCAGGACACTAGAAAAGCGAAGAGCCAAAAAAACAGAGCCAGCAAAAGGAAAGAAATATAAAAGAAATTAAAACAGAATTCAATGACATCTAAAATAAGAAAAGAATGGAGAATATCAAAGTAAAATTGAGTTGATTCTATCCCACATCAAAAATATTCATAAACTTTTAAAAAGACTGGCAAAGATAAAAAGAGAAAAGATGCAAATCACTAATATTAGAAATGAAATGAGGTTATGACTACATACCCTGCAGAAATTAAAAGACAAAAAATATAATAGGAACCACTTTATACCCTTAAATTCAATACCTTAGAAGAAATAGACAAATTCCTTCAAACTATAAACTACTAAAAGCCAACCAAAATTAAATAATCAATATATTCCTATATCACTACAGAAATTAAATTAGTAGTTTCTCCAGGAAAAGAAATCTCGAGGGCCAGCTGTTTTACTGAACAATTTACTAATTTTTAAAAGAAGAATTAATAACAATTCTACACACTGTCTGCAGAAAGAGCAAGGAACACTTCCTAACATACATTATGAGGCCAATACTAACCTGATTCAAAGACCAGATGAACATAATACCAAAGGGAAAGCTACACCAATATTTTTCATGAATTTAGAAAGAAAAACCCAAATAAAATATTAGTAAATCAAGTTCAGCAGTGTACAAATATAATTTTACAACACAATCAAGTGGGATTGATTCAACACTGGTTTAATATTTAAGCATCAATCAATGTAATCTTGTTAAGAGGGTAAAGAACTATCATATAACCATATTTTTTTGCAGAAAAAAAATCATTTCACAAAACCTAACACATTTCAGGAAAATAAGAATAGAGGAGCACTTCTTCAATGTAATAAAAGCATTAACAAAACTAAATGAAAAGTGAAAGTAAACTATCTTCATTTTTCATTGAGAAACTTGGATCTTGTAAGCAAGTAGCCATCTAAAACTCTCAGGCATACACTATATTTGTGGCCACAAACAATACCCATGGACACACTGCCATCCCTCATACACCTACTCTTCGTATGCTTGGAGTAACAAGTCTGTGAGGGTCTCCCTCTGATTCCACAGCTTTAAACATTTCTTCACCATCTGTCTCTACACTACTGTCCCCACACAGCTTTGTATTTTGTTATAGTTTATATATTTCCATTGCTCAGAATGCTAAGGCAATTACAGAAACACTGAGAAACACAGGGAAGATGAATTTTCTACAAATATTTATCTATAGTAATAAAGATAATAAAAGGGACAGAGAAATAGATAAGTGGAACAGAATACATACCTCACAGAAAATTCCAACTTATTTTTGACAAAGCATAAAAGCAATGAAGAAATGATGACCTTTCCAACAGATTATAATGCTGAAACAACTAGGCACCCATGGGGGTGGGAGGGGAACCTAAACCTCACAATGTATACAAAAATAAACTAAACATTGATCACATATATAAGCTAAAATATAAAATTATAAAACTTTTGGAAGAAAACAGGGGAGAAAACTTTAAGACTTAGGTCTGTGAAAAGAAAAAAAAGTGTATATTTTTAAAGATTTATTTTATTTATTCATGTATTTCTCCCCCCCCCAATTGTTTGCACTCACTGTCTGCTTTCTTTTGTCTGTTTGTTGTGTTGTGTGCTCATCTTCTACTTTTTATTTGGCACCAGGAATCGACGTGGGACCTCCCATGTGGGAGGTAGATGTGCAATGGCTTGAGCCACCTCTATTCCCACTTGTTGTGCCTCTCATTGTGTTTCCTTGTTGTGTCTCTTCATTGCATCATCCTCTTGCATCATTTCAAAGCATCATCTTGTGTGTCATCTCATTGCATCATCTCATTGCATTATGGAATGATAAGTTAACATTTGGGAGAAAATTTTTGCAAAACACATAACTGACAAAGAACTCATATCTAGAATATTTAAAGGACATTAAAACCCAACAGTGATAAAACAAAAATCTAAATAGAAATTGAAAAAAATACATGAAAAAGCATTAAAAAAAGATATATATATAGGAAACTTGTAAAAAGATGTTCAAAAACATTTGTTAACAAATCATGAAAGAACATCATCAAAGTATTACTACTAACTATAGTCCAAATCTTCCCCCCCATACATTTTTTAAAGGATTTATTTATTTATTTATTTACTTTTATCCATTTTTACCCTGTCCACCTTTTTTGCTGTTTCTGTGTCCATTCACAGGGCAACTCGCTGTGTTCATTTCCTGCCCTCTCTTCTCATCCTTCTCCTCCTGTCTTCACTGGGATTTGATCCTTGGAACCTCTGATGTGGGAGAGAGCCATCCTAATAATGCCTGTGCCACCTTAGTTCCTGTTTTTTCAGTCCATATCTTCTTCGGTCTCCCTTCTGTTACTCTCCTGTTACATCATCATGCTGCATGGCTTGTGGGGCTTAGTGATGCAACCACGGACAGGGCCTGGTGGCTCACCTGCTTGCGAAGCCTGGCAGCGCACCTCCACGCAGGGCCCGGTGGCTCACCTGTGGGCAGGGCCTGGTGGCTTAACTGCTTGTGGGGCATGAAGGCTCACCCTTGGACGGGACCTGAAGGCTCACCCGCTCGCAGGACCTGATGGCTCAACTGCTCGCAGGGCCTGGCTGCTCACCCGTGGATGGGCTGCTAGCTCACCCAAGGATGGGGTCTGATGGCTCAGTAGCTCTCAGGGCCTGGTGGTGCCCCCACGCATGGGGCCTGGCAGCTCACCTGCAAACTGGGCCTGATGGCTCACCTGCTCACGGGGCCTAGCACCTCACCCGCTCTTGGGGTCTGGCGGTGTACCCATGCATGGGGCCTGATTGCCAATGTGCCTTCCATATTTTTCTTTTTTTATTTTTACCGGGAGGTTCCGGGGTCCAACCCAAGTCCCTCCATATGGGAGACAAACGTCCAAACACTCAATCCACATCCGTTTCCCTGCTATATATCTTAAGGTTGACCAAAGATGCCCAAAATGGCAGTCTTTTCCCATGCAGGATGGTCATATAATAAGTCAGCCTTAGTTTATCACCAGTATTCTAAAAACCAGACCTAGGGAGAAACACTAGGTCTGGGGAAACATGCATGGTTTCTAATATAGTGAATGTATGCACAGATTTTTATTTGGGCATTCTTTTAATTTATTTGTAATAAATGTCCAGGATTGTTTAGCTGTGTCTTTTGGGAAGTATATATTTAGTTGTTTGATTTAATGTTAACACTTATCTCAGAGTAATTTTATCATTTTTAATTCCCACTCATAAAGAAGGAGACTTCTATTTACTCCATATCTTTGTCAGCAATTGCTACTTTTAACTTTTTAACTATTCTAACAGTTGTGTAGAAATATTTCATTATAGTAACAATATGCGCTTTCCTAATTAGTTTGCATGTTAATCTTGTATCCTGCCACTTTGCTGATCTCATTTATCAGCTCTAACAAGTTTTTGTAGATATTTTGGGATTTTCTAAATATAGAAACATATCATCTGTGAAGAGTGAGTGTTTTACTTTCTCTTTTCCAATTTAGATGCTTTCTATTTATTTTTTTTCTTCCCTAATTGCTTTACCTAGAATTTCTAGCACAATGTTGATTAACAGTGGTGACACCAGGCATCCTTGTCTTGTTCCTGACAAGGAACAAGATAGCTTTCATCTTGCCCTCATTGAGTACAATGTTGGCTGTGGGATTTTGATATATGTCCTTTTATATGTTGAGAGAATTTCTTTATATACCTATCTTTTGAAATGTTCTTATCAAAAAAAGGATGCTGGATTTTGTCAAATGCCTTTTCTACATCTGTCAAGATGATCATGTGTTTTGTTTCCTTTGATTTGTTAATGTGTTGTATTATGCTAATTTTATTGTCTTACGTTGAAACATCTTTGCATACCAGAAATCAAACCCACTTGATCGTGATGTATAATTGTTTTTATATGTTGCTAGATTCTATTTGCAAGTATTTTGTTGAGAATTTTTGCATCAATGTTCATTAGAGCGATTGGTCTGTAATTTTGTTTTCATGAGTTGGCTTCATGAAATGTGTTGCATAATTTTCCCTCTTTTTCAAATTTTGGAAAAGTTTAAACAAGATTGGCATTAATTCTCTCTAAATGATTGATAGAATTCACCTGTGAAAGCTTCTGGTCCTGGACTTTTCTTCTTTGGAATATTTTTGAAGACTAATTCCAGCACTTTGCTTCTGATTGATTTGTTGAATTCCTGTATTCCTTGTAGAGCCAATGGAGGCTGTCAGTGCATTTCAGGCAATTTGTCCCTTTGATCTAGGTTGTCAAATTTGTTGGTGTACAGTTGTTCATAGTATCCTCTTATGATCTTCTTTATTTTTGTGGGACCATTAATAATGTTCCCCTTGTAAATTATGATTTTATTTATTTGTGACTTCTCTATTTTTTTCTTTGTCATTATATTTAAATGTTTGTTGATTTTGTTGATCTTCTCAGAGAAACAACTTTTGGTTTTGTTGATTCTCTCTATCGTTTTTTTGTTCTGGATTTCATTTATTTCTACTCTGATATTTACCATTCCTTTCTTTCAACTTGGTTTAGGATGTTTCCTGTCATTTTTCTAATTCCTCCAGTTATGCAGCTAGATCATCAATTTTGGCTCTTTTCCTTTTTATTTTTTTGTTCTTATGAATTTCCTGTATTTTTTATAAAATGATACTTAGATTACATAAATGTTACACAAAAAATATAGGGATTGCTATTAGCCCTACTCCCCACAACTCCCACACCCTCCCATATAAACATCTTTCATTAGTGTGGCACATTCATTGCAATTGATAAACACATCCTGGGGCTTTTCCACTGAGAATAGAACATAGTTCACATGTAGTCTACACACTTTCCCACACAGTTCTGCATGTTATGTGACAATATAAAATGGCCTATATTTATCATCTCAGTGTCACTCAGGACAATTCACAAGTCCAAAAAAAAAAAACCCATATTATAACTGTTTTATCCTTTACCTGCCCCTAGATCCTCCAGTGGTAACTGCCTCCACATCAATGTTGTAATTTCTTCCAGTGCTAGAATCACAATATAATTATAGTAGAATACCAGTAAGTCAACTCTAGTCCATAGTTCATTCCACAATCTGAAGGATTCTGGGATGGTGATGTCCACTCCATGTCTAATTGAAAGGAGCTTTCAATCCCATAGAGCCATTGGATAGGATGCTCTTGCCTGCAGTTGTTGGCTCTCTCATTTCTTTGGTATGGTGGTTGTCAAACCTCACCACCTTATTAGTTGTCCTGTGTGAGTCCAATGAACTGGAGAATAGGTGATGCAACTCTGCTGAGGTTCCAGGCCCAGCTGGCACATAGACAGCCCAAAGACTCCAGTCTCTTGGACATACAACTACAAACTCCAACACCAAGTATAGGTTTAAATAGAAGGGACAGATGAGCCATGTGTAGGGAAGCCATAATTGAGTCCACATCTGTCACTCTCAGGAGCACAAACACTGAAATATGGCCCACTGGCAAGGCACCAAACTCCAGAACTATCTGCCCTAACCATAGGATCTGGGAGTCTCCAGAGCCCTCAGGAACCCCACTATTTGGGGTAATATCCACTTTGGCAGTTTATGAGATCCTGCTGAGGTGTACCTAAGCATTACCTCTGGGATGACCTGTGGACTAACTTTGAAATCTTTTAGCCATACAAACTAATTTGTCTTTACCTTTCCCCACTTTTATTTGAAGTCTTTTTCCAGTTGCATTGCTAGTTGGTGCTTACCAGTAATCTCTCAGTGCAAGGAAGGCTCATCCCTGAGGTCATGTTCCATGCTGGGGGAAAGTAATACATTTATATGCTTAATTTGGTTTAGAGAGAGACTACATTTGAGCAACAAGGAAGCTCTCAGGAGACAATTCTTAGGCACCCCACAAAACTAGGCTAAGATTCAATTTCAAGAACAAAGTTTCATAAACATAGCCATCAATATAAAAGGCTCATCAATGGGTCATCCTCCTTCACCAGTCATTTCCCCTACACATGGGGGACTGTTGCAGCTCCATTAGAGAATGTGGCAGAGCTCTCCAGGATGGGCATTCAATATTCTCTCAGTTATTGTATGAGGCTCCACCCACTGTGACAGTGCCACATGAACACTTGAACATATTTATATACCTTATATGTGTGCCCAGATGAATTTCCTCCCATAAAACCCACATCACTGACACCCTCCATCAATGATTCTCCCCTGCCCCAGTTGTAACCCTTCTGTGATCCAAAGCTTCAAAAAAGAAACCATTAAATAGCCAAATACAAGTAATTGGAAAAAGAAATAATAGGTAAAAATATATAGAAATAAAATACATAAAATAAAACAAAACAAAATAAAATAAAAAAACAGATATTAAAAAATAATGAAAAACATTTTTAAAAACTTTTTGACATTTTACCTTTCAGCACTGTAATGTATAGTGTCCTGTATGTACAGTGGCATTTTCTTCCATTTATTCCCCAGTCTCTCACTATTTTTTCTTTTTCTTTTCAAAGCAGTTCGAAGTCACAGTAAAGTCACATATAGAATACAGGGGACTCTCATATACCCAACATCCTCCCCTTATCTCCCTTCCCATATTAATACCTTTTTACATGTGGATGGTACCTTTGTTATAACTGATATACAAATAGTGAAACATAGCTACTAAACATGGTCAATGGTTTACATTATGGTTTACATTTTAGATTATACGCTTTTATAAATTTTGATATTTAATATGACCTGTGTCCACCATTGCAAGATTATTTAGAGCACTTCCATTGACCACTAAATGCCCCCTGTTCAATCTGTTCTATTCCTCCCTCACCCTCCCCTCAGGGCCCACAGAGATCCCCTGGCTTCACTCCTTGGATGAGAAGATTCATAGTTATTTACATCACTGAGGTCTTGACTCAAAGTTTTGTCTTCCCCTATTAGGAACTGCCCATTTTCTTGAGAGATTCCTGCCTCTCTGTGAACAAATAGATCTTCCGCAGGATGAGAGTCCAAATCCTTCCACCACATTTTGTGGTTCTCCACCAACTGATATAACAGATTATAACAAAATGATCATTCACTTACTCCTTAGAAGCTTGCTCCTGGTGCGTCCTGTCCCGAATGCCCCCAATCCAACACCCTAAACCAGTAACCTTTCCTTCTCATATTACCATAAAAACATTCCCAAATTTGTACTTTCAAACAGAACTCTGCAAATTCCCAATGTTCACCTGTTCCCTCTCCCAAACCGCCCTCCAGTACCCTTGACCTTCCAACCCACCCTTCCCAATCTACCCGCCTGTCAAACCTGCACCACCAACCCAATAATATCACTACCCTTTTGTCATATTCCTTCAATGTGCAACTACACACTTTCACCTTACCATAGATTACATCTATATGGGTGTTGCCTGACAACCTTCTTCTCCCTTTCTATTCCGCTAAACCTGTCTTATAGACAATAGCTCTCTGAGTGTTCATCCTTTAATGCCTGGATTGATTCACTTAACATAAGGCCCTCAAGATTCATACGTGTTATGCTGTGTGTTAGCACTGTATTCTTTCTTACAACTGAGTAATATTCCATTGTATGCATGTATCACATGTTGTTTATCCATTCTTCCATTGATGGGTGTTTGGGTTGATTCCAACTTTTTGCAATAGTGGATAATGTCTCTGCAAACATTGGTGTGCATATATCTGTTTGTGTCTCTGCTTTCAACTCTTCTGGGTATATACCTTGCAGTGGAATTGCTGGATGATATGGCAGTTCTATAATTAGTATTTTGAGGAACCGCCATACTATCTTCCACAAAGGCTGGACCATTCTACATTCCCATCAACAGTGGATGAGCATTCCCATTCCTCCACATCCTCTCCAACACTTATAGTCCTCTGTTTTTTAATAGGCCAGTCTATTGGGTGTAAGATGATATCTCATTGTAGTTTTGATTGCATTTCCCTAATAGCTAGGGATGTTGAGTATCTTTTCATGTGTGTTTTAACCATTTGTATTTCTTCCTTGGAGAAGTGTATTTTCAAGTCACTTGCCCATTTTTTAAGTGGGTTGTTTGTATTTTTATTTTTGACGTGTAGGATTTCTTTATATATGCTGGATATTAGGCTCTTATCAGATATGTGGTTGCCAGATATTTTTTCCCATTGAGAAAGCTGCCTTTTCACTTTCTTGATAATGTCCTTTGTGGTGCAAAAGTTTTTACTTTTGAGGTGAACTCATTTATCCATTTTATGCTTTCACTGCTCGTATTTTGGGCAGGAAGTTCATAAAGCCATTTCCTATTACAAGGTCCTATAGAAGCATCCCTACATTGTCTTCTAAAGTCTTTAGGGTCTTGACTTTTATATTTAGATATTTGATCAATCTTTGATTGTTTTTAGTATAACTTGTGAGATGGTGTTCCTTTCTCATTCTTTTGGATATGGATATCTTGTTTTCCAAGCACCATTTATTGAAGAGGCCATTCTTTCCCAGTGGAATGAGAAAGGTGGGCTTGTCAAAATTCAGATGTCTGTGTATGTGAGGATCTCTATCAGAATTCTCAATTTAGTTCCATTGGTCGGTATGTCTATCCTTGTGCCAATACTATGCAGTTTTGACCACTGCAGCTTTGTAGTGTGTTTTAAGGTTAGGTAGTGTGATTCCTCAAATTTCAATTTTCTTTTTCAATATGTCTTTGGATATTCAGTGTCTCTTACCCTTCTGAATATATTTTGTAATTCATTTTTCCAATTCATTAAAAAATGCTGTTTTGATTTTTAGTGGGATTGCATTAAATCTGTAGATCAGTTTGGGTAGTTTAGACATCTTAATGATATTTGGTCTTCCTATCCATTAACAGGGAATATTCTTCCATTTATTTAAGTTTTCTTTGATTTACTTTAACAGTGTTGTGTAGTTTTTGTATGGAAGTCTTTTACATATTTATTTAAATTTATTCCTAGGTATTTGATTGTTTTAATTACTGTTTTAAATGATATTTTTTTCTTGATTTTCTCCTCAGATTGGTGTACAAAAATGCTACTGACTTCTAAGCATTGATCTTATGGCCTGCGATTTTACTGAACACATTTATAAGTTTTACAAACTTTGTTTATAGATTTCTAAGGGCTTTCTATGTATAGGATCATGTCATCTGCAAATAGTCAAATTTTGACTTCTTCCTTTCCAATTTGGATGCCATATATATATATATTTTTTTATTTTTATTTTTTTTTTATTTATTTTTTTGCCTCAGTCCTCAAGCAAGTACTTCTAAGATAATGTTAAATAGGGGAAGTGATAGTGGGCATCCTTCTTTTGTTCCTGATCTTAGAGGAAAAGTTTCAGGGTTTCACCATGGAAGACGATGTTAGCTGTGGCTTCTTTATATATACCCTTTATCATGTTCAGAATGTTTCCTTTTATTCCTATATTTTGTATTGATTTTATCATGAAATGTGCTGTATTTTGTCAAATGCTTTTGCTGCATCTATAGAGATGAATATGTGATTTTTTTTCTTTTCATCTGTTTATTTACTCCAACCTGGGTCATGCCCCACCAAAGTAATCTAATCAAAAGTCTCCACCTCCAGTAAGTTCATACACACAGGAATGGATAAGTTCTAAGGACATGATTTTCTGGAATCCATCCAGCTTCAGACTGTCTCAGGGGACATCCCAGAAAGATGCTGAAGTGCTGCAGTTGTCTAGGTTTTGTGGTGCCTGCATATCACCCAGAACTGTCTGTAAATAATGCCAAAGTTCACGCTTCTTCAGTAAATTAATCATAGTAAAATTTCCAAGAGTCCATGGGTGTGAGTTGAAAGAAACAAGGTAATGTGATAGAAGTACGGTACTTGGGTATTTCAGGTATTTCCTCCTGTAACTTGATTGGGATTTCAAGGCCTGTATTAGCATGATCTCATCCTTCTTCCTTACCACTTCCATTTGAAGATGGAGCATTGTTCTTGTATAATATAGATTAGAAGATCTACAGGCTTAGAAATATTAGGATCTTAGAATGGATTTTTAAAAATTTAAGGTCTGTTCTTCCTGCAGCTCCATCTGCCTAAAGAACTATGAATCATTCACTTTGTAGATCAGATATTACTGTGGGTCAAATTACTGCCACTGAACTTGGATCCTTAAAAGCAATAGTAATGATCGTTTCCTCTGTTTGCAGGAGCCAAGTTTGCACTTAATCATCAAATATAATGTGAGCTTGGCTACCATAATGGAGAGTAGAGTCAGGGTGCATGTCAGAATAGTCTGACTTGCAGAGACTTATGCCTTGGCTAGTTTATTATATGGCACCTACAAGTAACATATATGGGCATTCTACTAGTTTATTGTTTGATCTGTGTAAGCAGAAGAGTTCTAGTTCAAGTGAAAAAAAGTCTAACTTGAATAACAACAACAAAAGAGAGTCAAAGACTCTCAATCAATTTCCAGACTTGAGACAGTTTAAAGACCCCAAATCCTTTGAATCAATATAAGAGCAGTCCTTTTAGGAAAGGACCCTTCTACACTATTAATCTTTATCACATCCTTCCCAAAAGGACATAAGGATTTTTACAGGTGTGTCATTGGGTAAAGGAAAATGATCAGGCATTTTCAGTATTGCTGGCTCTCAAATGATATTAATTCCTGGAGACCTGAAATGCCATTGCAGTCATACATGTAGACATACTCAGCAACTGAAAGAACTTCCAATTGGTTCCCTGATGTATAGAGTAGGGACTTCTATGGTAGGAAAGTCTTCTAGCTAACAAAATATTAAACAAAATAAAAACCACATTCCTGGAGGGATTTCAGATATTAGTTCCAGAATTAAGAACTTGAATGATGCGGGGATAGTGAATCTCACCACATCTCCATTCAACTCCCTTATTTGGCCTCCACAGAAAATAGAGAGATCTTGGACGATGACACTGAATTAGCATAACCTTCATGAGGTAATGACTCTAATCAAAGTTGCTGTTCCAGATGTAACATGATTGCTTGAAAAAAACCAAGATATTCCCAAGTGCATAGAATGAAGTTACTGATCCAGCAAATACTTTTTTCCTCAATACCTGTTAATAAACACCACCAGAAACAGTTTCATTTCCTTCCCAACCTATTGTAAAGATGAGCAACTTGTCCTACCTCAGGGGAACATAAAATTTCAATCCCCATGATATAATAAAGGCTGCAAGAACTTGATTGTCTTTCTCTTTCACAAGACATCACAATGGTCCATTGTATTGGTATATCATGTTTATTGCATCTAATGAGCAAGAAGTAGCTACTACTCTATATTCATTGTTAAGCTATGTCAGAGCATTGAAGATAAATTAAACAAAAATTCTACCTTAGTAACATTTCTAGGCATCTAATAGTGTGGGACATGTGAAAATATCATTTCTAATGTGAAGTTTCATCTGACCCTTCCTATAACAAAAAAAGAGGCACAAAGCTTACAACTACCTGGCGGAGGTAGGTAATGGTAATGAGGGTCTTTTTCCTTGTTTTTTAATGAATATGTTTGCATATATTCATAGAGAAAATATCTTTGTTTTCCCCCTCTTATCTCCTTACCATATCACAAAAATTGTAATAACTATTTCATAATATTAAATTTGAAAGATATTAAGGATGAGATTGACTGTAACCCAAGGACATACTCACCATTTGAGAAAAGCGTTATTGTGTTTCCAGTTGTAAACAAGACAATTAAATTTTGTTAGACAAAAGCACTACTGCTATTGTCTTTTTAGAGAGATAAGTAGGGAATAAGGAGATGTGTGTGGGTTCCAAAATGAAAAAGAGTGGTTAATTATATGTATCTGCTTTTCTAGTATATGGTGTCCATTGTTTGGTCAAGCAAGCACTGTTCTGCTTGTTTTTGTAAGCATTTCATAGAGATATTTAAAACGTTAGTTTGTTGCATCCATGGCATATTATATCTGCAATCAACAAATGAAATTGCCTTCACCAAAGAGAGAAATCACCTCATCCAATCATTTGTATGCCTTGAAGCAAGAACTAAGGATTTCAGAGGGCAGAAAGAAGAATTTCTATCTCTACTTATGAAAGCACATTTCTCCTTGGGATTTCAATGTCACCTTCAATGAGTTTTCAATTTGTTATCTACCCAATGGAATTCAGACTTGGCAATCCCCAGGGTTGTGTGAGCAAATGTTTATAATAAATATCTTAATATTTTCATATATAATATGTCTTGTTCATGTATCTCTAGAGAACTGTGACTGTTATAACAAACAAGTAAGAAGAGAGTGCAGTGAAATATTTAAAATAAAAAAGAAACACATAACAGGAAGCCCATAATTCCCTATCCAGTAACATAGTCTTTTAAAGTGTAGGGGTATTTAAGACGTTCACCAAAAAATCCTGAAAGAGTTCATCACAAATTGAAATGATCATCACTAAATATTCCAATGAGATTCTTAGGGAGATGGAAAATGATGTAGATTAGAAAATTGGATTGGGTTTGGTGGTGCTAGACTGTAAGGAGGGTGTAGGTTGGGGGTGTTGAGTTGGACTCTCCAAGGAACTGGGGGAAGGTTTGGGGGAAGGAGCAGTAAACTCTGGGGATTTGCAGGACTATGGTTAAAATTGCAATGTTGAGAATGTCCTTTTGGAAAAATTGTCAGAGGAGGATTATTGGCGTAGGGTGTCAGTTGTATGTGGTGGTATATGGGACTGGGTGTAACTGGGACAGGGTTCTATGGAATGTGTAAGTGTTCATCTTGTCATAGCGTGTTGTATCAGTGGGTGGAGCCCCACACAATAAACAAGAAAATGTCAGACTCCCATGCTGGGGAGTACTTGTCAAATAGGGTGACAAGAATCCCTTGAGAGTATTAGCCATGCCTAAAAAAAGAAAACACCAATATGTGAAGCCCTCAATATTACTGCAAGTAGCTATGAATCTTATTCTTCAAAAATTGAAACTTAGTGGTTACCATAGGTTCTGAGCGGAGGGGAAAGGAAGAATACCATAGATGGAACATAGGGCATTTTTAGGACATTAGAATTGTTCAACCTATAAATGTTATTAATAGGGGGCAGGAGAAATGAGGGAGGGTGTTGGGTATATGTGAATACCCACATTCTGTATGTGACTTTTCTGTATCCTAAAGCTTCTTTGAAGATAAAATGAAAATAAGACACTGGGGGAATATATAGAAGAAAATATCACTTTACATACAAGACAACAGAACATAGAGTGGTAAAAGAAACAATGTCTAATTTTTTATATTTTTATTATTTCAACTTTTAATTTTTAATATTTTATTTATTTCTAAAATTATTTCATTTTCTTATTAATTTTATATACTTATTTTGTTGGCTTCATTTTTGGAGAGGTTTTGGATCACAGAAAGATGACAAAAGTGTCAGGGGATGATCACTGGTGCAGGGTGTCAATGATGGGGGGATGTATGGGAAGGGGTTCACCTGAGGCATGCCTCTAAGGAATATGAATCTGTTCAATGTACATGGGTCATTGTCTCAGTGGATGAAGTTCTGCAAAATAATCAGAGGAATATTGAATTCCTATCCTGGGGAGTTCTGCTACATTCTTTCATAAGATAGCAAGAATCCCCAAGTACAAGGTCATTACCTACTGAAGGAAGACAGACTATTATGCCAGACCCTTGATATTGATGATTGTACTAACGAATCTTTTCTTGCAAAACTGAAACATAGTCTAGTATTATACACTGCCTAAAAGTTACCTCCTGAAAGCCTTGTTTTTGCTCAAATGTGACATCTCTCTAAGTCTAACTCAGCATATAAATACACTCACTACCTTCCCCAGAGAATGGTAACAAGGGATTATTGCCAAGTGTTAACTATCAATCCATCTGGAAGAAGACCTTGACCAAAAAGGAGAAATGGTAAATAAAAATGAGTTTTTATTGCTAAGAGATTTCAAAGTGAGTGGGGAGGTCATAACAGAGGTTACTTGTATGAAAATCTCAGTAGTATGTCATGGAATGCCACATTAAACAGTGCTTCAAATAGCAGGGTTTCTGAGGGTTCTAGAGAAATCCAGAAACTATAAGCAATGTAGAAGGCTCAGGAATTCAACACCCTGTCAGTGGGCCTTACTTTGGAATTTATGCTTTCCTTTATAACAGAGTTAGACTCATTTATACGTTCTCTACCTGTGGCTCTTTTGTCCTTTTTATTTGAACCTAAAATTAGCACTATACTTGATAAATATATGTTCCAGTGACTTAAATCTTTCATATGTCCATGTGCCAGTCATGCCCTGAATTTCAGCAAAGTTGCAATACCTATTCTCCGGTTCATTGGACTCACCAAGGACAACTAACAAGGAGATGATGATGGACAACACCCATCCCAAGGAACAGAGAATGTCTTCAAATGCAATCAAGATAATTCCATTCATCTTCCCCAAGGCATTTAAACTCCCTCTCAATTAGAAGCAAGTGGATATCACCATCCCGAAATCCTCAAAATTGGGGAATGAACAATGGACTAAATAAACATTATTATTCTACTATAGAATTGTTATTATTCTAGCAATTGAAGAATTCTTATCATTGACATAAGGACAGTGGCCATTAGAGCTTCTGAGGATTGGGACAAGGAACAATTGGTGTAATATGGAGACATTTGGAGGAATTTGGTGTTACCCTGAAAGATATTTTATTGACAGATACAGGCCATTGTATATATTGTCATAACCTACAAAATTGTGTGGGAAAGAGTGTAAACTATTATGTTAACTGTTATCCATGGTTAGTAGCAATGCTTCAATATGTGTTCATCAATTTTAACAAATTTATCATACTAATGAAAGATGTTGTTAATGTGGGAAATTGCAGGAGAAGGAGAAAGTAGGATATATGGGAACCTCTTATATTTCTTAACATTTATGTAATCTGAAGTGACTTTAAAAATAAAAATTTTAAAAAGTAAAATGTTAATATAGAGAAAACTGTGTGTGGTGGTGTTATATGCGAACTCTGTACTTTATGATTTTTTTGTAAATTTACAACAATTCTAATAAAAAAATTAATGCCAAAAAATAAAATATGGTAAGCATATGTAAAGAAATAACATCAGAGCATAAGGGAAGGAACAATTTCTTTCATTTTTATTAATTGATATAAAAGGTAATTGTTTAAATTCATAAGAGTAAAAATTAATAATTTGAACTTCATGTGGATAAATGAAATAATGACAAGAATTTGCACCAAGAATGAGAGGGGGGAATTTGGACACTCTATTACAAAGTGTCCTTAATAAATTTAAAATGGTATAGTGTTGTTTTGAAGTGGGTTTATATTAGCTAAAATTCATTCAAAAGTCTATGACAAATCCCCCCAAATTAAAAGAAATAAAATTTAATGTCAAGAATGAAATGAAAATGTAATCATATAAAACATTCAATTAAAATGAAAATAGAGAGAAGTGTTGGCATGGGACATATAAATCCAATAATTACAAAACATTTACAGCCATGATAGATATTAATGAAATTTAAATGTAATGGTCTAAACAACACTAAACATCATGGGCCAGTTTCAGTGTAAAATAAATTTAATTTATGACAAATACATTGTCAAGGTAGATAAATACATAAATCCAAATATATATTTTGCAGAAGAAACTCACTTTATAAATACATACATAGATGTATGTTTTAGATTACAGAAAGAGATATCATGTTAACATTAATCAAAAGAAAGCTTGACTTACTATATTAATTTGTGAAAATTCAGAATTTAGAACCCAGAGGATTATCAGGGATAAATAGAAGTTTTGCATTATGATGATGGAGCCAATTTTCCAAGAGGAAACAATAACCTTAAACGTATATGCCCCTAAAAACAGAGCTTCAAAATATTTGAAGAAAAACTAATAGAACTGAAAGGATAAATAAATCAATGCTCTCTTCACTTGGTGACTTCATCAATCATCTTTCCTATATGAAAGATCAAGCAGTTATAAAATCAGTAAGGGTTGGAGGGGCAAGATGATGGGAAAGTAAGGAGCATGAAGAGGCATCTCATCCTACAGGGTAGTTAGTAATTACCCAGAGTTATCTAAAGCACCTGTTTGGGAGTCTAGAAGAGCAATAGAGCATCTTGCAACATCCTTGAATGAATGGAATGAGGTGACTGTCAGCCTGCAGTGAAGATTCATGAGCAGAGCACTCCATCCCTTGGAGATTGGTGTCCACCCTCCACTGGTGGTACAAGCTGCCTTGAAGGTTATCCAATGGCTAGAGTTGAAAGCTCCATTTCCCAAAAACAGGAGTAAGAAAGACAGACATTCACTGACTTCAGCTACTGTAGTGTAAATTTGACTGGCTATGGTATGATCCTAAGAACAGTGAAAGTTTGAGCTTGTCAAAGTCAGAAAAAGGCTGGTAGCCGCCAATTTACCTCCACTCTAGGTTTGAGGGGAAGCAGGGCTGATTGAAAATAACAGTGATTATGAGGACATACAGTAAGAACTGGCTTCCTTTCACCCAGATTAGATTGCAGTCCTAGTCTAAGTCCCATCCCCACCTCTGGCAGGGAGGAAGCTGGCAATAACAGCACCAGCCTCCATGGGCAACTGCAGACAGAAAGCCAGCACAGACTGGATAGTCAGACACTTAGGGCTCCATCTCCACTCACCAATAGGATAGGAAGGGAGCTGTGTTCCCTTGGTCTCTCTGGGCAACTATATGTACTTTCAGCCTACACAGACTGACTTGTTGACTGTTTTCAATTCCATCCCTTCCTCACATAGGATATTGAGCTGCAGGTGTTTCTTCAGCTTCTCTCAGGAGCTGCAGGTGCTTTTCATTCACACAGCCTGGATAGTTGGACATGTGGTGCTCCACCCCTGCTCTACAATAAGATAGGAGTGAAGCTGTATTTCCTCTGCCTGTCTGGGCAACTAGCACTGCTTTCATCCTGCACAGGCTGGTTTGTTGAGCATCTTTGAATCTATTTCCCTCTGCATAAGATAGGAAAGGGCTGGTGTTTCCTCACCCTCTCTGAGCACCTGCAGATGCTTTTGGATGGCACAAACTGGACTGTTGGGCACTTGAGGTTCCACTTACCCCCTATTAGGACAAGAGGGAGCTGATGTGCCCCAGCCTCTCTGGGCAACTGCAGGTGATCTGGGGCCACAAGAATTTGTTTGTTGAGTGCTTTGGATTCCATCCCACATCCCAACATAGTATAGGAGGAGACAGGTGTTTGGTCAGCCTCTCTGGGCAACTGCAGGTTCTTTCAGCCTGCACAGACTAGATACTCAGACACCTGTAGCTCCAAGCTCTAACCTCAGTAGGATAGGAGGGGGAATATGTTTCATAAGCCTTTCTGGGCAACTGCAGGTTCTTTGAGCCCACATGGCGAGGTTTGTTGAGTGCTTGTAACTCCAATCTGACCCCTTATAGGATAAGAGGGTGCTGGTGTTTCCTCAAATTCTCTGGGCAACTGCGGGTGCTTTCAACCCACACAGACTGGTTTGTTTAGTGACTTCAATTCCATCCCCAACCCCCATAGGATTTGAGGGGGCTGGTGTTTCCTCAGCCTCTCTGGGCAACTGCAAGCTATTGCAGCCCACACAGAGTGGAAACTCAGACACCTGTAGCTCCATCCCAGTCCCATGAACAGGATAGGAGGGAAACTGTGTTTCCTTAGCTCCCCTGGGCAATTTTAGGTGCTTTCAGCTGGTACAGGCTACTTTGTTGGGTGCCTGTTACTCCATCCCCAACCCTTAAAGTACAGAAGGTACAGGACTCCCTCAGCCTCTCATGGAAAATGCAGGCACTTTTGGCCATCATGGATTAGATTATTGGGCACTCTATATAATCCTCTCCACCCTTTGCAGGGGAAGAGGGGCAAGAGCTACACTAATCTACCAGGTAAACTGTGGTCAGTTTTGGCCTTCATAACTTAATTTACTCCCCATATTTACAGGCCCATTCATTCCCAGGCAAGGGAAGAAGGAATGTGAAGCTGCAAAAGTCTCTCTGGGCAACTGCAGATGGCCTAGGCCTTCACAGTCTGGATCACAACATGCAACTGCAGCTCTGTCCTAACCACTGGCAGAAGAGTAGGGTGGGAGAAACTTCATCATTTCCTGGGACAACTTGGGCAGCTTCAGCCTTCCCAGCTTACAGTGCTAAATGCATAATTGGTTCTTACTACACAACCATTAAGGGAAAAAGGGCAAGGAAGCCATAACCTAAAGAGAGAAACTGCACCCAGAATAAATACATCTAGTAAGCCAGATGCCAAGACACCAACAAAAATTCCAATTCATACCAAGAAACAGAAAGATGTGGCCCAACACAAGCATGCAGGAGACATAAGTTAGGAGAGATAATTAATTATAGATGTTCAAAAAATCATAAGTTCAATGAGATGGTTAAAGAAATTAAGAATATTAATACACTGGGTGAGCACAAAGAAGAATTTGAAAGCATATATAGAAAAATAGCGGTTCTTATGGGAATGAAAGCACAATAACAGAAATAAAAAATACAATGGAGGTGTATAATAGCAAATTTGAGGAGGCAGAAAAAAGGATCAGTGAGCTTTAAGGCAAGGCCTCTGAAAGCAAATATACAAAAGAACAGAAAAAGGGAAAAAAAATGGGAAAAAATGAACAGGGTCTCAGGGAAATAAATGACTGCAAGAGACATGCAAATATTCTTGTCATGGGTATCCCAGAAGAAGAATAGAAGCAAAAAGTGGGAGAAAGAATATTTGAAGAAATAATGGTAGAAAATTTCCCAACCCCATTGAAAGATACAGACATCTATATCCAAAAAGCAAAATGTACTCACATCTGAATAAATCAAAATAGACCTACTCCAAAACATATAATAAACAGAATGTCTAATCTTGAAGACAAAAATGAGAAAATTTTCAGACTAGCAAGAGAAGAGCAATGCATCACATGCAAGGGACACCCAATAAGATTAAGTGCTGATTTCTCATCAGATACCATGGAAGAAAGAAGGTAGCTATATGATATATTTAAGATACTGAAATATAAATACTGCCTGACAATGATATCATACCTAACAAGATTTTCTATAAAATATGAGGGAGGGTTTAGAATATTCACAGATAAACAGCAAATGAGAGTTTGTAACCAAGAGACTGGCTTTGCAGAAAAAATTAAAGGGAATACTATAATCTGAAAAGAAAAAACAGGAAAGATAGGCTTGGAAGAGAATCCAGAAATGCCTGATTATATCAGTAAAAGTAATGAAAGTTGTAAAAAAAAAAAAAAAAAGGGTTGAAAATAAAATATGACAGATAAAACCCAAAGATCAAAATAGGTGAAGAAAGAATTGTCTTTACAGTAATTGCATTGAGTGTTAATGGATTAAACTCCCCAATCAAAAGACAAAGACTGTCAGAATGGATTAAAAAATATTAACCACTTTTATCCTGTCTACTAGAGACTTACCTTAGACACAATGATAGCAATAAATTGAAAGCCAAGGGTTGGAAAAGGTATTCCATGCATGCATTAACCAAAACAAAAACACACACACAAAAACAAACCAAAAACAACGGTAGTAGCTTTACTTATATCAGATGAAATAAACTTTAAAGAAAACTGTTATTTGAATCAAGGAAAAACACTATATATTAATAAAAGGAGCAATTCACCAGTCATCATAAATGTATATGCACCTAACCAGGATGCCCCAAATTACATGAGGCAAACACTGGCAAAATTGAAGGGAGAAATGGATAACTGCAATAATTATTTGAGACTTCAATACTCTGCTCTCAGCTTTGTACAGAAAGTCTGGCAAAGGATCAATAAAGAAACAAAGCTTGAATATTATGAAAAATGGACTTGACCTAAAAGGCATATATGGGACACTTTGAGCACTTTGTTTTCTTGTATTGTCTCTCATGGTGATATTTAAACATTTTTACTAGGGATCTTATAAATTATTTTGTATTTGTTTTCACAATGACACTTTTATCACTTTTTCCATTAATCTTCTACAAAACACAAGCTACTTTTTAAATCAAATGAACTGACCAGGAGCTGGCTATGGGAAGTGGTGTTCTCACACAATACCATCAGCTGTGCTGGGGAATGTTTGCTGGAATGTTTCAACCTCTTAAATCTCTAAACAAATATCATCCAGTCCTACTTAAATTAGTTAAAACATTATTTTCCTTGAACAGTAGTGGTTGTCATTAACTTAAACATTTAACTTAAACAACTTAGGGCAATATTCTGGCCAAGGCAGAGTGAGAGTATAGCATGCCCAGTCCTCAGCCTGGCAGGATGCCTCAAAAAGGGCCTGCCAGAGCAGGCACCAGCTTAGTGGAAGAATGCTCCTTGCTGAGAGCAGTAAGGGAAATGACTCTTGCCCAGTTTTGCATCTTTTTCCCCACATCAAACCCTTTCTTAACACAAAGGGTAACAATTGTGTTCTTGGAACATGAGAAGGACCATGAATGCCATAGGACTTTTTGCCTCCTTCACTGGGCACACTTCTCACTAAGCCTGTTGTCTGGCAGGAGTGGCACAACCTGGGGTGAAGTCTGTGGCCAGGAGCCCTTTTAAAACACACCTCCAGCTTGGAAAACTGAGGGAATCTTTGTACCGCTCTGTAAGCCTCTGAAGCTTGGCTGTGGTCTCTCACTCCACGGGTTTCTTCCCGCAGAACAGGCTGTCCCAGCACATTCCTTATTTCTAAAGATAGTCCAGATTTAGGGCTTTTTAGAGCCAGATACACCCAGCAACATGCTAATTTGCTGCCAAGATTTGATTGCTGAAGATGAAATGACACAGACAGTAGCAAACTTATGGGGCTTTGGTGCATTCTGTAAGACCTTGAAGGGACTGACATGCAAAGATATCTTCCTTGCTTGAGGAATGAGTACCAAATAATTGAAAACTTACCTTAAACTGATATTTCCCATTTACTCCTTTTTAAAAAAAATGTATTATTTTATTATTTTAAAGATATTTAGATTAAGTAAATGCTTCACAAATAATATAGGGATTCCATATGCACTGCTCCCCACAGCTTCCACACCCTCTCACATAAATAACATCCTTCATTAGTGTGGAACATTTATTGCAATTAATAAAGACATCCTGGGGCATTGCCACTGAGCATGGACCATAGATCTTATTGTAGTTTACATACTTTCTCATACAATTTTGCAGGTTTTTTGAAGACATATAGTGGCATATATCTATCATTGCAATGCCATTTAGTATGATCCCCAAGTCCCAACAAAGCTCCTGTATTACACCTGTTTTTCCCTCTCCCTGTCTGCAGAGCCTCCAGTGGCCACTGTTTCACATCAATCTTGTAATTTCTTCCATTGCTAGAATCACAATAATTCTATAGTAGAATACCAGTAAGTCCACTATAATCCATAGTTCATTCCCCAATCCTGAAGATATTGATGTCCATTCCACCTCTAATTGAGAGGAAGCTTTGATACCATACAGCCAATGTATGGGGCTCTCTTGCTTGCCATTGTAGGCTCTCTCATTTCCTTGGTATGGTGGTTGTCAATTCTCACCTCCTTCTTAGTTGTCCTAGATGAGTCCAATGGACTGGAGAGTAGGTGTTGCAATTCCACAGAGGCTGAAGGCCCAGCTGGCACATGGGCAGCACAAAGATTCAAGTCTCTTGGATCTACACCTACCAACTTCAGCACCAATATAGGTTCAAATAGAAGGGACAGATGAGCAATGTGTAGGGAAGCTATGACTGAGTCTAACACTTTCACTCTCAGGAGCACAAACTCTGAAGTAGGACCCACTGGTGTGGCACCAAACTCCAGAGCTAACTGCTCTGACCAGAGGGCCTGGGTGTCTCCAGAGCCCTCAGGATACCCACTACCTGGGGTAGTATCCAATTTGGCAGTGTATGAGATCCTGCTGAGATGTGCATAAGTCTTATATCTGGGATGAACTCTTGACTCACTTTGAAGTCTCTAGGCTATATAAACTATTTTGTCTTTACCTGTTCCCCGTGTTATTTGAGGTATTTTTCCAGTTGCATTGCTAGTTGGTAATTGGTGGTAATCTCTGGGTGCCAGGAGGCTCATCCCTGGGAGTAATGTCCCATGCTGGGAGGAAAGTAATACATTTATATGCTGAGTTTGCCTTAAAGAGAGAACACATTTCAGCAACAAGGAGGATCTCAAGAAGCAACTCTTAGGCACCGCACAATACTAAGCTAAGTTTCAGTATCAAGAGCAAATTCTCACAAGCATAGTTATCAATATCAACGGCCCATCATTGGACCATCTTCCTTCACCAGTCATTGCACCTGCACTTGGGGGACTGTTGCTGCTCTATTAGAGATTGTGGCAGAGCTCTCCAGGATGGGAATTCAATATTCTCTTGGTTATTATGTGAATCTACACCCACTGTGACAATGCCCTATGAACATTTGAACACAATCATATACCTTATATGTGTGTCCAAGTAAACTTCCTCCCATGTATCCACCATTACTGACACCCCACACCAATGATCCTCCCCTGCCACAGATGTAACCCTTCTTGCTCTAATGCTTCTTCAAACACGAATCCAATAAAATAGCTAAATACAATTCATAGGAAAATGAAATAATAATGATAGGTTTAAATATAAGAAATAAAGTATATAAAAATTTCTAAAAAACTAAAAATAAAATTAAAAAATCAGGATATTAAAAATAATGAAAAACATTTTTAAAAACTTTTGACATTTTGCCCTTCATCACTGTAATATCTGTTGTCCTGTATGTACAGTGACATTTTCTTCCATTTATTCCCCAGTGTCTTACTTTTTTTCATTTTGTTTTAAAGAAGTTTTAGGTCATGATAAAGTCACATACAGAATACAGGGGACTCCCATATATCCAATATCCTCCTTTTTTTCTCCTTCCTGTATTAATACCTTTTTATACATGGATGGTATATTTGTTACAGCTGATATAAAAATAGTGAAATATAGCTACTAACCATGGTCAATGGTATACATTATGTCTTATATTTTAGAATGTAAACTTGTGTAAATTTTCCTGAAATTTAACACGGCCTGTGTCCATCATTGCAAGATCATGTAGAACACTTACGTTGTCCCCTAAATACCCCTGTCTATCTATTCTATTAATCCCACCCCTCCCCTTGGGGCCAACAGCAGCCACCTGATGTCACTCCTTTGTATGACAAGATTCATAATTACTAGGAACAACAGTGACAACACTGGACTGTCCTCCCTTATTAGGAATCACCCATCCTCTCAAGAGATTCATGCTCCTGTGTTTGAAAACAAATTGATCCTCCCCAGGATGGGAGTACAACTCCTTTGCGCTCATTATGTGGGTCTTCACCCAATGGTACAGCACATTATGACAAAATGATCACCTGCAAAATCCCCAGAAGCCTGTCCCAGGTGTGCCCTATCCTGAGTGTCCCCCCTCTGCCAACACCTCAAACCAGTAACCCTTCAATGTCATATTGCCATAACAGCATTCCCAACTTTATAATTTCAACCACATACCCACAAATCCCCAGTGTTCACATGGTCCCTCTCCCAACCTTTCCCCCAGTTCCATGGACTGTCAAACCCACACTCCCCACTCTACCCAGCTGTCAAACCTACACCACACAAACCAATAGCATCACTACATTTTTGTCATATCCTTTCAATGCCCAGCTACATACTTTCAATTTAACATAGATTAGGCCCGTATGGGCATTGACTCACAGCCCTCTTCTCCCTTTCTATATCCTGTAAACCTATCTTCCAGACAACAGCTCTTTGAGCCTGCTCAATTTGCTTAATTCATACCAGTGATGTTATGTGATATGTATACTTCATAGCCTGACTTGCTTCACTCAACATAAGGTCCTCAGGATTCATCCATGTTATCCCATGTGTTTGCACTTTACTCCTTCTTACAGGTGAGTAATATTTCAGTATGTGTATGTACCATATTTTCTTTATCCATTCATCTGTGGATGGGCATTGGATTGTTTACAACTTTTCACAATAGTGAATAATGCCGCTATGAACATTGGTGTGCATTCCTCTTTTTGTGACCTTGCTTTCAGTGCTTCTGGGTATATACCCACAATATATTGCTGCATAATATGGCAGTTTATAGTTAATTTTTTGAGGAACCGCCAAACTGTCCTCCACAATGCCTGGAATATTCTACATTCCCACCAGCAGTGAATGAGGGTTCTTATACCTTCCCATCCTCTCCAACACTTGTAGTCCCTAGTTATTTTAATAGCTGTCAGTTTAATGGGTGTAAGATGATATCTCATTGTTGTTTTCATTTGCATTTCCCTAATAGCTAGTGATGTTGAGCATCATTTCATGTGCTTTTTAGCCATTTGTATTTCTTCCTTAGAACAGTGTGTTTTCAGGACACTTGCCCACTTTTTAAATGGGTTGTCTCTTTATTTTTGAGGTGTAGGATTTCTTTATATATGCTGGATATTGGGCTCCAGTCAGATATAAAGTTGCCAAATATTTTCTCCCAATGGGTAGGTTGCTTTTTGCTTTCTTGATAACCTCCTTTGAGGTGCAAAAGTTTTTAATTTTGAGGAGATCCCATTTATCTATTTTTTCCTTCGACTGCTTTTGCTATGGGGGTAAAGTTTGTGAAAACATTTCCTATTAAACATCCTGTAGAGTTTTCCTTACATTATCTTCCAAAGTCTTTATGGTCTTGGCTCTTATATTTAGATCTCTGATCAATCTTGAGCTGATTTTTCTATATGGTGTGAGATGGCTTTCCTCTCTCATTCTGTAGGATATGGATATCCAGTCCTCTGGCATCATTTGTTGACGAGGCCATTCTCTCCCAGTTGAGTGGGCTTGGTGGCATTGTTGAATATCAGATGACTGTATATGTGAGGATCTATATCAGAACTCTCAATTCAGATCTATTGGTTAGTATTTATCCTTGTGCCAATAACAAGCAGTTTTGACCTCTGTAGCTTTGTAGTATGTTTTCTAGTCAGGAAGTGTGATTTCTCCAATTTCATTTTTCTTTTACAAAATGCCTTTGAACTCTTGCCCTTACAAATAAATTTCATAGTTACCTTTACCAATTCAGTGAAAAAATGTGTTGTTAATTTTTATTGGAATTGCATTAAATCTGTAGATTAATTTGGGTATGATATAGAGATCTTAATGATGGTTAGACTTCCTATTGATGAACAGGAAATATTCTTCCATTTATTTACATCTTCTTTGATTTCCTTTAACAGTATTGTGTAATTTTCTGTGTATAAGTCATTTACATCTTTAGTTAATTTTTTCCTAGGTATTTGTTTCTTTTATTTAATGTTCTAAATGGTATTATTTTCTTGACTTCCTCCTCAGATTGATCATTATGGGTGTACAGAAATGCTACTGATTTTTGTGCATTGATCTTATAACCTGCCAATTCACTAAACTCATTTATAAGTTCTAGAAACCTTATTGTAGATTTCTCAGGGCTTTCTATATATAGGATCATATCACCTGTAAATAGTGAAATTTTGACTTCTTCCTTTCCACTTTGGATGCCTTTTATATCTTTTTTTTCTCTCAGTGTTCGAGCAAGTCCTTCTGACACAATGTTAAAAAGGAGTCATGACAGTGGCATCCCTGTCTTGTTCCCAAGCTTAGAGGGAAAGTTTTTTAGGATTTCAACATTGAAAATGATGTTAACTGTGGGTTATCATGTTCAGAATCTTTCCTTCTATTCCTATCTTTTGCAATGTTTTTATCAGGAAAATGTGCTGTATTTTGTAAAATGCTTTTTCTATATCTGTAGAGATGATCATGTGCTTTTTTTCTTTTGATCTGTTTCTTTGATGTATTACACTGATTAATTTTCTTATATTGAAACATCCTTGCATATCTGGGATGAAACCCACTTGGTAATGGTGATATTCATTTGAAGTGTTGTTGAATACCATTAGCAAGTGTTTTGTTGAAGATTTTAGCATCTAGGTTAATTAAAGAGATGGGTCTGTTGTTTTCTTTTCTTGTAGCATCTTTGTTTGACTTTGGTATTAGGGTAATATTGGCATCATAGAATGAGTTAGGCAATGTTCCTTCTACTTCTATTTTTTTTTTAGAAGAGTTTAAGTAGTATTGGTGTTAGTTCTCTCTGTAATGTTTCATAGAATTCACCTGTGATGAAGTCTTTTCCTGGGCTTTTCTTAGTTGTGATGTTGTTGATGACTATCACTTTCATTGTGATTGGTCTGTTGAGTTCATCAATTTCTTCTTTTGTCAATATAGGCTGCTTGTGAGTTTCTAGGAATTTGTCCATTTCCTCTAAATTATCCTACTCTTTGGCATATAATTTTTCAAAATATCCTCTTATGATACACTTTATACCTCTGTAGTCAGAGGTGATAACTCTTTCCTCATTTCTTATTTTGTGTATTTGCCTCTTCTCTCTTTTACTCTTTGTTAGTCTAGCTAAGGGTTTGGCAATTTTAATGAACTTCTTGAACAACCAGCTTTTGGTTTTGTTTATTTTTTCTAGTGCTTTCTTTTTTTCTATTTCATTTATTTCTTTTCTAATCTTTGTTATTTCCTTCTTTCTACTTCCTTTGGGATTATTATTATTTTCTTTTTCTAATTCCTCCAGCTGTGCAGTTAGGTCTTTGATTTCAGTTCTTTCTTCTTTTTTGATATATGCATAAATGTCTATGAATTTCCCTCTCAGTACAGGTTTTGCTATATCCCATATGTTTTGATATGTTGTGTTGTCATTTTCATTCATTTCAAGGTAGTTACTGATTTCTTTTGAGATTTCCTCCTTATTCCACTGTTTGTCTAAGTGTGTGTTGTTTAACTTTCTTATGTTTGTGTCTCATTTGGTTCTTTGGCCCTTACTTATTTCCAGATTCATTCCATTGTGATCAGAATAATTACTTTGTATAATTTCAATTTTCTGAATTCATTGAGAAATTTTCTGTGGCCTAGCATGTGGTCAATCTTGGAGAATGATCCATGTGAACTAAAGGAGAATGTATATTCTGCTGTATTTGGGTGTACTGTTCTGCATATTTATTAGGTCCAGGTTTTCTAATATATTATACAAGTTTTTGTTTCTTTATTGATTACCTGGCAAGATGTTCTGTCAAATGATGATAATGTTGTATTAAATTCCCCCATTATAACTGTAAAGGCATCTATTTCTCCCCTTAGTTTTTCCACAGTTTGTCTTATGTATTTTGAGGTGCCCCGGTGAGGTGCATAAATGTTTATAATTGTTCTTTCTTTTTGAAAGATTACCCCTTTAACGAATATATAGTGTCTGGGTTTGTCTCTGACAATAGTTTTGCATTTAAAGTCTACTTTGTCTGATAGTGGTATACCTACACCCTTGCTTTTTTGGTTATTGTTTGATTGTAAGATTGTTTTCCAGGCATTCACTTTCAGACTCCTTGAATTCCTGGTTCTAAGGTTGGTTTCTTGCAGACAACCTATAGATTGGTCATATTTCCTCATCCGTTCTGCCAATCTGTGTCTCTTGACTGGTGAGTTTAATCCATTAATATTCCGTGTTATTACTCTCAAGGAATTACTTACATTAGCATTTTTTTCTTTAGGTTTATATATGTCTTATGTTGTTTATATTTCTCTTTTTGTCTTTTTAGTTTTTTTTTTACACTCTCCTTCAACTTTCTCTCTCCTGTTTTTCCCTTTCAACTTGCAGAACTCTCTTTAGTATTTCTCAAAGGTCAGTTTACTTATTGGTAATTACTCTTAATTACTGTTAATTTATGAATATTTTGAATCTTCCATCTTTTTTGAATGCCTGCTTTGCTGGATAAAGAATTCTTGGACGGAGTTTATTTTTCTTTTAGCAACTTGTCTATGTCTTACCACTGCCTTCTTTCCTCCATGGACTCAGATGAGAAATCAGCAGTTTATCTTATTGAGCTTCCTTTGTATGTGATGGTTCTCTTTTCTCTTGCTGCTTTGAGAATTTTTTCTTTGTCTTGAGCATTGGACAATTTGGTGAATATATGTTTTGAAGTATGCCTATTGCATTGGTTGGGGTGTGCTGCACTGCATGGACATGTACATCCATCTCCATCATATGGTTGGGAAGTTTACTGACATTATTTCCTCCAACTCTCCATCTGTCCCCTTCCTTTCTGTTTTCCCTCTGCAGTGCCTATAATGCATAAGTTTGTGCATTTTGTGTTGTTGTTCAAATCTCTAAGTCCTTGCTGGATTTTTCCTATCTTTTTATCTATCTGTTCTACTAACTGTTTGATTTCAGATGTTCTGTCTTCCACATATTAATTCTTTCTGCTGCTTTTTCAAATCTGCTGTTATGTGCTTCTAGGGTCTTTTTAATTTCTTGAATTGTGCCACTCATCATCATCATATCTGTTATCTTTTGATGTAAATTTACAATTTCTTCAGTATGTTCTCCCAGTGTCTTCTTAATATCCTTGATCTCTTCCTTCGCTTCATTAAGTTGGTCCATGATATTTGTTTGGACAGTTTTAATTAGTTGTTTGATGTTCTGCATCTCTTCCTGGTTTTTCTTTTGTTGCTGTTGCTGTTGTTCATTGGACTGGGCCATGTCGTCCTGTTTCTTAGTACGGTTGGTAATTTTTTTTTTTTTAATTTCTTTTTTGCTGTCTGGTCATCTTTTTATCTTGATGGGCTTATTGAGTTAATTAGTTTCTCTACTCTAGGGTTTTATTTAGTTGCTCTTTTTGAGTTTATGTTAAATTTTCTCTTTGATACTTTGACCCTCTTATTCTATTTCCTTGCTGTTGTCTGTTCCCTTGAATTTAAATGATTAGGGACTGTGAAATCAGAAAAGGTAAAAAAATAAAAGTATAATATTAATAATATTAAAAGTTAGAAGAGGAACCATATAAGACTTTGGAAAATGAATATTTACCTCATGTAAGCAGTGTAAAGTAATAGGAATAATAAAGTGGAGTACCTATAATGAAATGGGAAACTGAATAGAGAAAAATATATAGAATAAATTAAAAGGCCAGGATGATGAGGAGAGAGGGAAAGAGAAAATGAAAGAAAAAAAGGAAATAATTTAATAAAAGAATGAAAACAAGATAGATGAGACAGAAGTGAAAACCACAAAAATTGAGTATAAACAAAGAGAGGTAGAATAAAAAAAGAGAGAGAGAGAAAATGGAAGATGGCAAGGTGAAAGAAGGAAAAGGGAAAGCATTTGTAAACAAAATTGGTATAAACATAAAAGTGGAGATTGAGGAAGAAGAAACACAGCAAACAAGAAACAAGCCAGCGGCATTTAATTTAAAAAAATCGGGGGTGGTGTGGGGAGAAAGAGGAAAAAAAAACAAGAAAACAAGAAGAAAAAAAAACAAACACAAGCAACCAGTCAAACACTAAGGGAAAACAGCCTTCCCTCTTAGGTCTCTGAGGAGCTTCTCAGGCTCCCAGTGTTTTTCAATCAATTACCCTGCAGCCTGACCTCTTCAGGTTTTGAAATATGTTTTAGCAAGTAAATGAATTTAATTTTTTTAAAAAGTAAACTTTTTTTAAGGAAAAATAAGAGACTAAAGAAAAGCTAATGCAAAAATAATGTCTATGTTATCCCTGTCATAAAGTATCAGCTGGATGTTTGATATCTCAGTGGATCAGTACACTAAGAGGCATTGGGAATTGAACTAGGGTCTTCATGTATTCAAGGCAGAAACTCTACCACTGCACTAAACTTTCTTGTTGGGTCTTTTACCTCTTCAGAAAGCTGTCCTGTCACTTTCCCTCAGACAGGTTTGTCTATGCAGTTTGGTAGATTACTGATGATTAGGAGCCTGTCTGTTTCTGCCCCTTTGTATTCTTATTGCTTTCTCTCTCAGGTTCATAGGACACAATAGCCTGTGTGAATGGATCCCCCCCTCACCTCTCCAGGTCAGGTTGAGTTCCCTTCTAAAATTCAAAGGGGATGCTTGTGACCAAACTCAATACAGACAAATGACTGTCAACCCT
>JAQZBX010000663.1:0-101173 GCA_029593785.1 Cabassous unicinctus | reverse complement strand
GGCTACCAGCAATTTCTGTGGAGACTGAATTTATTCATACTTCTTAGCTGCAAAACAACAATTATGAACTGACTTTACAATTGCTCGAAGTTTTCCTTTAGGTAGTTGATTTTTGACAGGATGAAATGTCTTGATCAGTGAAAGGGTATATATGAGAATATATTTTATGGAAGGATGCTTTAGTCACAAAAGTAAAGGTATCTCCTGCATATAATCTAATTCTGTTGTGATGGGATAATGTCCAAATTTAACCTTCCACTCATAGGAAAGAGTTGGCAGTTCAGTGAAAAAGGTTGATAACTCTCTCTGCGATGTGCTAAGAAAGTGTAAAGTAGTAAAATTTATTGAACCCTGGAACCTACAGCTAATTCTTTTGGATCATATTGATGGCTTCTATCAAGTACCCCCAAAGCCTTCAGGGAACATAAAATGATCATTTGGGCATTGTCACTGTCACATAAATCTTTTCAAATAAGTAATCACTAAAAGAAAATTGACACATTTATCCAGATGCTTGTTTTGTATTTCTATAGGCTGTTTTCTGTGCACAGTTGTGTAATGTAATGTTCTGAAAGATGTGTTCCTATTGAGAAGAATACATAGCCATTAATTTTCACCCCATAAGAATAAGGATTTTTTTTCCATGTATTCTTTCTGAGATCTTTTCAAATAATTTTATTCTGGAAATTATAAGATCTTCATCTGATTATATGAATAGTGAAATCATTACATGGAATTGTTTATGATTAACAGATTTATCCATATATTCCATTTCCCCAGTCCACTTTGGGAAAGATGTTGGAAACCAATGCCATTACTTTTTATTTCAATTCGTCTTTTTTTTGTGCCCTCTTCTGAGTGCAAAGCTGCCTTTTAAGTGCGAAGCTGCTGAAGTCACTAGAAGCCTACTCTATGGAAAGGAATCAAGAAATAAAAGTAACACAATCCCTACCTTAACCCTAAATTTTGTGTTCGAATAATTATCCCAGACTAATACTCCCTGTCAAGTGGCTCAAAAGGTATTCTGGGAATAAATGTAATAATATAGTTGAGATGCTTTCAGTGTTTTGTTAAAAAGTTTGAAAGTAAAATGCAATGCATTGATTTTGGTAAAAATGACTCTATGTCGATTTGTCTGAATTATCTCTTAGGTATCATTTGCACTCCATGGATAGTCTTTAAAATCATTAATTTATTAACCTTTAATAGGAAAAAATATTTTATCAATGAAAATGTAACTTCAAATCAGCCTCATTAGTAGGTCCATGGCATATATTGATAAATACTGGAATTCAAACTTTTTCTATACTGAATGACTTTTAAGGCTTTGAATGAAAGATGAAGAATGTTGTTAGTATCTATAGTGATATTGTCAAAATACAGATAGTACACACATTAAAAATATAGCAACTCAATTTCTCTTTCCTAGGAACCAATGAATTTTTAAATATATTCCTGATCTAAGAAGTGGGGAGCCTCTCAGATACCTATACCCATGAAAGTGGAATTGTTGGAATGTCAAAATACTTTGTTAGGCTATCTGCTGACAGCAAGTACAAGGTGCTGATATTATCTACAGTCATAGGCATATAGGATATCCAGTGTAGTGTCCCTGTCATCCCCCTGTTTAGATCCATCCAATCATAAGCACTGGCAGGCAAGGAGTAGATTTGAGTGCAATGTGTTGAGGCATGGCACACTTAGTTGGCAAGTATGTTTCTGAATTTTAATTGCTTGTTTATGGTGGTTCATTGATCACATGGAGACTGCCTAATTTTTCACAAATGTATAAATGCATGGATTGAGTAAAAGCAGAAAATTAGAGCAGGCCACTGAAACTAAGACACATTCTATAGATTTAACCTCTTTCAATGCCTCAACTCATAACCAAGACCCTGCACTTCTTTATATTAAAAGATAAAGCCAAATACATTTATCGATCTGTGGTATATTTCTTGGAAACTATAGTCAGAAATGAACCACAAAAGGTGAGGGGACCATTCTAGGAAATAATTTTTAAGCAACTTTGATATACCAGAAAATTGAAGCTCAACATAAGTGCCTAGAAAGAATTGCTTTGTTGCTCTCAATACAGCAGTATTTCTCTGGACTCCTAGTGGGATGTGACATCAGAAGACATTTCTGGTGAAAATCCAGTTTGACAATTTTCAGAACCTGATCAATATCTGCAATATAGTTAACTGTGATTATAAAAAATGGAGCTACTTTCAACTGAATACGAAAATACTAAAGTTCTTTGTTCTTCTGATTATTTGGGATTTTGATACAAGGTTGAAGGTCATTAGCTACTAGTGACTGAAAGAACTAAGCTTGCTTGGCATTGCAATTATTTGCTAAGATCCAAACAATTGGCACTTCTCAACTGTGATCCAAGTACACTTGGACATCTACAGTTTCAATTGTAATTTGTTTTGTAATTTTGTGGTTTTATTTCAATAATCATTTAAGGAATTGTTAATTTCCTCTAACTACTAAGGAATGCCCACTTTTGCATTTGTATTTAGGATTTTATTGGCACTAAGGAAGCAGAGTTTAGATTTTACCTCTTAAGGCTGTGATTGTTCAATTGTTTTTCTTGCACACTTTAGTGACTTTTAGGAATTGTCAACATATCCTTGAATGTTTGTGAATATTTGGAGACTTTTAAGGTTCTCCCATGAGTCCTTAAATTCCCTCAAGTTTCAGGGAAAAAAAATTCAATTGGATCTTCTTGAAATTAAAATTCATACTAACACAAGAAAAGAAAAAATAGTTTTAGATACTTGGGTTGTTTTCATTGGCAGTTCATATAAAAAATTCATAAGGGAATTTTACAGCCTCATGTACATGCATGCGTAAGACATATGGTTCATTATGCAAAGGGTTTGTAGAGGATATGCATATCAAAACATTCTTGACATTCTGAAGGTCAAGACTTTTGTTTTCCCTATGTTACAATTCTCAAAAGGCAAACTTATCATATAGAGTTCTTTCATAGTTTTAAGAATATAATTTGAAGAAAAAGTCAAAAGCCTCCAAGATATGAAAGACTCTTGTGAATTAAATATATTGTACATAAAATATTTGCTTTAGTTAAAACATTGTGATTGTGGTAAAAATATACTTTCAAGAAGACATAGTTTAAATTCATTTCCTTTGCTTTTTCTCCATTCATTTATTTCCATTTATTTTTTAGACACACAACTCCCAGGAAAGTTTTTGGCTATTTAAAAGTTCCTTTGGCAAAACTATTCATAGTCCAAAACATGATGCATTTCATCCTTCAGGTGTGGTTAATGAGTTGATAGCTGATGAAAGCTAAGTAAATTATTCTTATCAGATAATATTTATATTTTAAGTGTCATCTGCAATTCCTTCACTCAAAGAGGCAAGAAATAGGATGTTCAGAATTATTTGGAAAGCTCAAAAATATTTCAGCCTTCTTAAATCACAGCATACAAATAGCTTCCTGTTCTTATAGGGAGGAATACAATTATTTTTATAAAATAGCAGACAATTAGAAATTGCATTAAACTTAGATTTTAGGATCTAGAGGTGATAAGCTGCAGAAAACTACTAAATTTGCAGGTTTACTGGCAAATTTCTCAAGATCACTCTTTTGGGAAGGT
The DNA here is from genome assembly GCA_029593785.1 of Cabassous unicinctus. Taxonomy (NCBI): domain Eukaryota; kingdom Metazoa; phylum Chordata; class Mammalia; order Cingulata; family Chlamyphoridae; genus Cabassous; species Cabassous unicinctus. The sequence continues at coordinate 97,544 of JAQZBX010000663.1, read as the reverse complement.
ATAAAACCCATACATAACATGGATAATAGATAATATGAAAAACATAAAACATATACTCTGTTCTTAATCAGTGTGAAAACTAAAGCTATGAGGCAAGGAGTCTTTTTATGAAAATATTCATAAATTAACACATTAAACCTGGTTAGATTTTAATTGGAGGAAAGTAAGGCAACTCCCACATTTCTCTTCTATTGAAAAACTTTATGTGATTATTGAGAAAGATTTTTATATGCAAAATTATATAAAGTTATATACTGCTCTATATATTCTATATATATATATATACAAATATTTTATATACAAAGTTATAGGAACTTCATGATATCAAAGGTATGTCTTCAGAAGTCATTTATTTCCAATTTTTCCATATGGTTTGAAAAATCCTAGAATAAGCCAAAACAAGTACTATATCATATTTCAAAATAACAAGAAAATTTCTTCTCAAACTGATTTTGTACTGGTTCCCATTTTAAAGAATCCCATACTAATTTATTAGCTGTTAGTTACCCTTTTTAATCTCTGCTTAGTTTTATAAATTTTTGAAGAAAAAATAACTACTTCTTTCATATTTCGTATTTCACCATGTGAGCTCAAATCACAAATAACTCAAGAGAATTAATTTTCTTTCTTACATAATAATTGAAGCTGCTCTTAGCAATATAGCATAGACACCAAACTCAAAATCAACCAAAGTACCCAAAGAAGATCTTCAGTTTAAGAGAGAGGCTTTGATTAAAACATTGCAACTTCTACAACTAACCTTTTATCATTATCTATCTCAATTTAGTAGAGAATACACACACACACACACACACACACATATATACACACTTACAGAAATAATTCATCTATCTCTATTTCCCATTCCTGGTATTTCTAATACATGCATATTCTTTATTGGAATTCATTTAAAAATATATTCACTTTTAATTTATGGAAATATTTTGCACTGCTGCATCTAGAAACAAATCATCATCGTTTTCTTTAATTTTCCTTTACTTATTATACAGACTCTATCATCAAATTGACATAGCTTATTAAAAATATTAGATGGAGGCCTAGTAAATATTTATAGATATTCTGAAGGGAGTTGCTTAACATTCTTCATATTCGTTGCAATCTGAGTGACATTTTACAGGGAACTTTAAAAGTTCCAAAAAACCAAGACTCTTCCCAAAACACTTTTCCATAGCAAACTTTTTCTGCAAATAAACTACAATGTCAATGGAGAATCATTTGCTAAACAGATCAGAATTAATAGAACTTTAAATAACAGGGCAAATTTAATATCATTATGCAATCTTGTGGAAAGAACACTTTGACTCTGGTGCCCAGTATAGTAAACCCAATTTCACTTCAATAATCCTTTTTAAAGCTTCACAAAGAATTTAATTTCCAAATTTGAACTCTTGTATAAGAAAGAGACTTGTGGACTTATAATTAGAAAAAAGACATGTGTCAATGTGTTCCATGAAAATTGAATAAGAGATTTCTAATATGGCTTTTATTAACAACATATCACAAAATTTCTTGAACAAAAAAAATTGTATTATATTTCTTAATATTAAACAGAAAAGTGATTTTCACTTTGCCCAGACTCCAATGTACTTTATTTTACTTAATTTTTTTTGGTCAATCTGTATTTCTAAAAAATGTAGTATACTACTCATTACTTTATTTTCATAATTAACATCTCAAATAATATTTTGACTTTAGCAGATACAGAACATTTGCACATGTATAGGAAAAAAGGTAAAAGAAAAGTGGAAAGTCATGACTTTTAAAAGAACATGGTAAACTTCAAAATTGGAATACTAAACTCTAGCTAATATACTTACATAGTAAATATATATTTGACAGTGAAATTGCAGCCAAAATTTTCTAAAGAGGCCAAATTATATTAAAATAAAGGCTAAACAAAATATGAATAATTAATTTAAATAAATTATTTTCTATTTTATCCTGGAACATACTTACAAGACTATTTGTATCTGATCATCCTTTCTTCTAATTTTTAGAAATGCTATGGCTTTTAATTTGGCTAGTTCTTGGGTTATAACCATGAATTTTCTACTTCCTTCAAAATAGCCTTTCAAATGAATCTTTCATAATTCCACTATCTTTTACATTACAAAGAGACTTCCATGGGGGCCCTGTTTTTATAATAGGAAATATGATAATTAAGAGCCTTCTGCCCCTGTTTCTCATGACTGAATAACTTGAAAAACAATGGGTTTTCCTTTTTCTGTTTAGCAATTCCATTCATGCAACAAAGATATTCAGTGTACATATCATAATATAATAACAGTTTAAATGGATGAAATTGCAGTGTGTATTAAATACACAATTCTTCCTGTCAGATACATATAGATATTTTGGAGGGTACCACATAACATGCATTCATATTGTAATGCACTAAGTGATACATCACAGGGTTTCTTAAAAATCTACCTGAATAAACTAAGACTCTTCCGAAAACACGTTTCCATACAACTTTTTCAGGAATGAAGCTGAAATGTCAATGGACAACCATTTGTTAAATCAATTTCAAACAATTTCTTTACTTCTATCCACCCACCTTGTTTTCTTTCTTTTTTTTTTTTTTTAATTTCTTTTTTTTTAGGTAACAAAGGCTGGACCTAGGACCTCATATGTGGGAAGCCGGCACTCAACCACTGAGCCACATCGAATTCCCTCAGTTGTTTTTTGTTGTTTATAGTTTGTTTTTGTTTTTTCAGGAAGCACCAGGAACCAAACCTGAGACCTCCCATGTGGGAAGCAGGTAGTCAACCAGTTGAGCTACACCTGCTTCCCCCAACTTGTCTTAATTTCATCCATTCTTCTTTTTTTTTTTTTTAATGGAAATCCAGAGAGACAGCAAAGTTCTCCTCCAATTAATTCACACTCGTGGCTCTAAAACTCTGAGATGGCTAGAAACATCTGACAGTTAGCAATTCCTGTTTCTGTCAGTTACGGGTCATTGACTGTTTTGCACCATTCATGTCTTTAGCAGGAATGAAATGAAACTGACAGCATACTAATTATCAAAAAATTGTTTTTCCTACTAAAACTGTGACATCACTAAAGCCACTTAAAATGTATATTGTTTGTTTTAGGCTTTTTTAGGCATTTGTTTCTTCGTAATTTTTTTTATTAAAAAAGATGCAAGTTTAGTTTTTCTAATAAGACTTTAAGAACTTTTTTTTTTTTTTTTTTTAATGCATGGCCATCTTATTTTAGGTCCCATATACTTAATATAAAGAACCACACACTGTTTTATTATACATGCTCAAACACAAACACTCACTCCACACTTCTCTTTGTGCATTCATCAAACTTAGGTAATTAACAGAAGTTTTAAAATATTTATTTTTAATGTGCTTTGAAAGAAAAAAAGAAAAAAATTGCCTCCTATGGATTATTATAAGATAAGATTTTGTTTCTTAAAAACTTTTGCTTCTTAAAATGTTTGATGATACGAGACTTAAAATGAATAATAAACCTGGTAGAGTATTTACCACAAGGAATCAACTTCTGTTTTATATTCTGTCTACCAATAAACTGAGTCTCCTCTTTCCTTTTTGTTTCCCACAAGTATAATGAATTATTGGCCAGTTTTCATATTCAGAATCTTGGTGAGGAACAATGGAGATCTACTTACATTCATGAAGAAATGACATTGAAAACATGTTCTACAATTAGTCAAAAAGAGGTTTTACTTAATGTAAAGGCTCTCTCTTACATCATGAGGGAAAATTGTGGTCATGACTCCACATCTTTTTATCTGCTCTAGAGAAAATGTGTCTTTGCACCTCAGGTGGCAAGTGTCTCTTTCAAACAATTCAATTTCATTGGAGAAGTAAAGCACCCTTTCAGTTGTCATTCCAAAAGAAGTTCTTGAAGGAGAAGTATAAAAAAAGACTTGTTGTGCTTGAATACTAAATATAAAAACTCAGTTTATGGCTCTTTTTGGACACCTAACAACTCTATCTCCCAAGATTTGTTGTGCTGGATTTAATTATATCTAAATCATAGAAAATTATTTCCTGTAATATGGAAGTTTACATTTATTCACTATTTACCGTAAAATATCAAATAATCATATAATACATTTGGACCATCATCTTTTTAGATACCAACCATAAAAAAGTGGGCAAGGAAATTATTTTTGTGAATGAATAATATGAAATCTACCCATCTTTCTTTCAAATATATATTCTTCATTCTTTAATGTTGTACTTAAATTACCCTAAAAGAAAGTATCCACAGAAGATGTGAAATTTACAAAGGATAACAAATACTTTCAGGAAAGTAGTTGTCTTTTAAGTCAGAAATATCATATCAATATGAATGGAAGCCCCCAAAATATATTTACACTTTTTAAAAGAAATGTTTTTCTCATAAATAATGAAACTAAATGAATCTACTTTCAATCTATTGGTCCAGTTTTATGAATATTGTATTACTTTTAAAGGAAAAAGAAGTGTTTCTTTGGTGATTTTTAGCTTTTATCTATTGTTTTAATCTATTAAATATATTCTGACCAAATGTTTTTGATTGTTTGTGGGTTGCTTTTTTTTTTCTGGTAATATAGATTTTTTAAAAAATAAACTTTGTTTAATTTTTCTAAGGATAACGTGAGAGTAAAGGTTTAAAATTTTGAAAAGTAACATTCAACTCCTCAATTTTCTTTCAAAGATAATAACATACTCATCTATGCCAAAATGTAACTTTCATAAATGTATATCAAAAATACACTTTGAAGAGAGCTAGTGAAGCTATCACAATATTAAAATAAGTAAAGTAAAAATATTTAGGAAAGACCAGTTACATTCAAATAAGTTTTATAAAAAGCTTTTAACTACAAATACAATATTTATGTAGCCAAAGACTGAAAATCATGTTTTCTAAAGGTGAAATTAAGTGCTTTTACTAATTTAAAGACCAATTTTTATTACATGTAAATTAGCTCAAATATTTTCCAAATATCTTTTAAAAGAGTGTTTTAAAACTAAGAGAGGAATAAATGTGCCTTTGTGAGACAGGTAGTGCAATTAGGGTTCAAAAAAGAGAAAAGTTGTGTTAATAAAATAAAACAAATATTTTCCCTCACATTTTCAAGGTAATATTCCATTTGAAATTTAAACTGCAGTTCCTTATAGGCTACAATGAGTATTTCTAAGAAAACTTTAATTGGGCCTAGGTAAGTTAAAAGTCACTAAAGCAGGGTGATTTTTGCTGATTAAAGATACACACTATTCTCTTTCATTGAAAACATACATGAAAAAAAAATGGAAATATATTTCACTCATGAAAGAAAAAAAGAATAAAATGTGACCATTAAGTAATTCATTTTTTATGAGAATAAGCAAGTAAAAATATATTTTATATTTAATACATAATTATGTACTCAAAATGATGCAACTTTAAGTTGAGGATCAGTAAAGTGAATTGTGACAAATACACAATCTTCCTTATCCTAGGTTTGTCACATCCTCATTTCCAGTCCTGGAGTTAAAATAGGGGTCTAAGGTTTAATCAAACTATGGCAAAGCTTCAAAATTCCCTTGCTGTAGAAGATGTTCTCTCCAACTAATGAAAATATCTGTTGCCCCAAATTTTCAAGTCAGCAACATATTTACTCTGTGTATGTATGTATACACCTGTACCTATATTTATATAGTATCTGGTATGGTCCATAGGTATATATCACAGACCAGAAGAAGGGAAGCTAGGCCACTGGGCAGTTGGGCAGCTTACATTTTCCATGATTTCAGAGAATTTTTTCCCCACTATGAGAATATGTTTCATTCCTTAACAGAAGGATGATAAGAATGTACCATAAGTACACTCTTAACTCCAAAAAGGGTCAGTGCCTTAGGCAAGTCATAAGATAGTAACATCTGGAGAGCTTTAATACAGATGTTATCAGGCTATGTTTTTTCAATCTCAGTGTACTGTTAATCAAATCTAGGAGTCACTCAAAGTCAAGAGGTAGTATTGGCCTTTTCAGTCTCATCACACAGTCTTAGTTTCTGCTGCTTTTGGCTGCAGCTCTCCAGGGTAATAACCTTGGGCTCTTTTGGATCACCTCCCTCCACTCTACCCTCTTAAGCATATATATGAATACTATTCTGGGAGTTCTCTTTCTGACCCTTGAAATGAACTAATATTTTGGTCATTTCTCCTTTCCAGCATAGCACTTATCATTGTTCTAGGATAAAAAAGGCTATTCTCCTAAAATGGTAGTCAGCTAAAGAACAGACCTTATTACCTTCTCAGGTGGAAGACACAGCTAATTATCAGTATTCTATAATATTCTAACTCTGAAACAAAAAACATAGCAGTCTTGGGAAGCATTTCATTGTCTGCGTATATTTTAAAGCATTAGGGTAATTTTTAGGTTCAATCTGTGACTATACCATAGTTTTTCCAGTTAAATCCATTAAAAATTTCTTAATCTAGTTAAATTTAACACATTTAAAAAGTAAATTTAAGTTATTATATACTTTTAGGAAAAGGTAATGGAAATTAAACAAACAAGCTGTGATAAAATGTCACAGTTTCTGGAAGGCTTGGGCATGATACTAAGCAAGTGAAACAAGAAAGACCATGATATTCATTGAGTTCACTCTCCTTAGACTCCTCCCCCTTTTTCTATTCATCCTCCTCTCCTCTTTCCCTCACCCCTCAGCCTTCCTTCTCTTACCTAAACAAATAGGAAATTTCTTTCTGAAAGGAATTCTTCACATGGTAAAGTGGTAAGGAAGACAGAGCAATAGGAAGAATTGCTGGAGTAGCCAGATGAGAAAAATAGCGGATAAGTAGATTTGGTTTAAAATAACCTTAAAAATTAATCCTTAATGGTCAAAATGCACAATATGGCCCACTTACAAGTATAATGCACAATATGGATCACTTACAAGTAAAAAAAAAATTAAACAAATTTAAATTCCCTAAATGTTTTTAGTTCAATAAGTATTGATAAATAGATTTAATGGTGTATCATAAATTTGAAAGAGCACTATCATTGTTTTAGAGATAACAAATGATAATACTGCTTAAGAAGATGAATAAAATTGTCACTACATCATTTTTAAATTATGTTCTTATGCTTCAAAGATACAAGCCTTAAGTAAGTGATTTACGAATTTAAAGAAGAGAGGATTTCTTTGAAACCCATTTTCTTTGCCGTTTGTATTTGTATTTTCCAATATTTGGTTACTAGTTTTTAATGACTGTAGTCATAAGAACTTATTTTTAAATTTAAGTTGATTTCTGAGGTCTTACATATATTTTATTTTTTAAGACAAGCGCTTATTTTGATCTCATATGGGAGTTTGTTCTCCTTTGTTTGATTTTAGTGTTTGTTTGTTTTTAATGTAAACTAAATTCTGATTGCTCCCTAACAGTTGCATAATATCATTCCAACATTTGTGTACAATGTAAAATTACATTTCCTGATATTTTTTCTATATTATAAAATTTAAAAAAACTAAAGCAAGTATCCCAAAAATCATGTTATCTATTCTTGACTAGAAATGTAATTTTCCAAAATAATGAATATAACTTCTACTTTTTACACCAACTTCCTAACGCTTTTACAGTAATTTTCAAATTAGTAAAAATATTGTAATTGAAGCAAATACATGAGTTAGAACAGTCTTATATTTCTATTGTTTTTCTGCTTTCATTGTTGAAAATATTTTTAGAAAAAACTGTAACCTTAATAAAGATGTTAGTAAATTCTAAATTGCAATACAACTACAGAAATATGAATCATTTTCTTGTGAATCAAACATGATCTTTTTACAAAGTTCTGAAGAAAATAACCCAAGTTCTTAAGGAGTAAGGAAGAAAATGACTTAATGTTACAGTAAGGCTATCTATGAGTTAAATTATGTACCCAGAAGTATGTTTGTCTATTAATACCCTTGGGAACCATTTTAAAAACAGGTGATGAATTTCTCTTTACAACTCATTTGAATGATGTTGCTTCCCAGACACAAACCAAGAGTAGAAAGAGTCTTCAGAAGATTTTATTATAAAGCCTTTCTGCAATGTTTTAAAGTGTATTTATAGAGATACGAATATTATTTATGTTAACGGCATCATATATCTATTTTATTGCTTTAATATATCACTCAAGCACCAATGTCAGCATTCTAGAGGTGTACATAAGGCTTAGAAACAGAATTGAGATTCTATATTGAGCCCAATCACTTCTACCAGCATCCAAGCATAGGTCAACCTAGTTATGTATGAAATAAAGGAAAAGAATTCTGATAATTAGTGGAAAAGTCACGCTTATCAATTTCTGTCACCTCTAATAGTATAATGAACCATGTGTTTGCTGTAATCTGTTTGGGCACAAATTGTGGCTTTAAACCCAGGTCTCTGACAAAAGGTTTTTCTTAGCCTATGTATATACAGTATGATAAACATGTGCTTGTGGGGGAACTAGAAATAGAAAAAAAAATCAGATAAAAAGAGTGTGTACATCACTCTCACTTATTATTTATTTAATAATTGGCACAAAAATTATGGAAAGCAGATCTGGATATATTTCAAAGGCTTTAAAATATCCACACACATACCTTCATACTTCTAAAGCTCTATCTTAAGGAAATAATTAGAGATATGGTCAAATACTTATGTAAATGGGATGTTATAGAAATGTTATTTCACAAAGAAGACAAAGTACACTAAATATTCAATAAAAGAGAAGTAGTTCAATAAATTTATATAAAGATGTGGCAGAATGCTCCAAAGATGTAGAACATTGCTGTAAAAGTTCCAATAACAAATGACTCTTCCTTATAAAACCCAAGAAGTTCAGATTGGTTCTCTGGTCTTTTACCATCAGTTCAGTTTCAGAGTTAAGGAACTTATGAGAGTTGAAATACCTGGTTTCCTGGACATTATTCCCTATCGAGAGCCAAGGTAAAGAGACTGGAACAAAGGTGTAATTTGGATAAACACAAATAAGTGGCAAGCTATAAACTAGGGAAGAAATGTCAGCCTTAGAAAAAGATAAATCCAGAAAAACATTATAAAGAACTAAGCAATTTTATGAGGAAGCTATCAACATAAAGCACACACAAACTGGAATAAGATCAGAGACAAGTTCAAAATAAATTTCCACAATCACTCTTCCTCAGTGAAATTTGGCAGGCCACTTTTTAAACAGCATCTCCACTTCGCAACACCTTGAGTGCTCATCAGTTGAAATATTTAGGCTTCCACCAGGCTGAGTAGTCCTCCAAGTAACTCTTTATATTGCTGTCAGAACCATTCTCCTCCACAATAATTTCAGGATACAGAAAAATTCTGCTGTCTCCACCTACTACTTCTCTAATGCAACATGGAGATGTTAGTTTATCTGAATACTATTCTACCTAGTGAAACTATCTATTAATGCCTTAATGTTTTTACCTTAACACTACCTGCAAGAGATGGAAGCATTATAGTGATTTATTTTCTCCTGTAAATTGTGCAACTTCCCTTATTTGATGGCATATAAATCCTCTGAAAGGATCAAATCTATAATCAGATTAATTCTAAATAGGATTTTTAAAAATATCTGTTAATAACCCTAAAAACAATATTATCACCATAATCCTAAAATAAAGATAAGTGTATTAGAAAGAATGAAATAAAATCAATCAAGTGAAGGAGATTTGCAATTCTGGCCTAATTGTTGCTTTTCCAGTGCAAAGATCTCTATCCATGAAGAGAAACTGGCAAACAAAGTATAATAAGTAGTATGTGGTATGTGCAATTATCATTCACCCAAAGAGGTATAGCATCTTCACAATCATCTCTCTCAAACTTTGATTCAACAATTGGACAATTAGGGGGCAAAGTGGCAAAAAATGATATGCTCTGCATAATAAAGTACATTATAATGTTCAAATACAATGCAAACATCTCTTATACTTCAAAAGTCATCTTATGAATATAGAAATACCATAGAAATTTAAATGGGTAGATTCTGTACAGGGGTCAACCACTGAATTTTACAAATATTGCAAATTTGCCCTGTAGTGCTAAAGTAACAGCCCTCAATTATGCATGTAATTTTAGGGTAAAGATGAAAAAATGCAGACCAAACAGTTCCTGTGATTCACCACAGATTCTGCCATATTTTCCTTATGAAAGTACTATAGATTGTCACTTCTTTTATAACTCTATTCATTTGGGAGCTCTTTCACCCTAGACACATACGAAGTTACTATAGTTAGGACAGGAAGGCATTTGGAGTAGCACCACTGGGAGTTCGGGCCTTGACTTCATGCGTGATTCAAATGCTCAGTCCCTTGCCGCCTTGCTCCATGCCCATCATTTTGAATGGCATTCTCTCTCTACACAGACAGTGATGAATTTTATACTACCTAGAAATGGCAAGAGAAACTCCATTTTTCTTTAATGCATATAAAACTTCCTAGCACTCTTGCAAATGGAATGTTTGTAGGTACATTTACCTTCCAAGCAAAGAATTAAGCATTTGCTAAGAATCATTTCTGAAGGTAAGTTTTTTTATTTTTATTTTTTTATCCTCTGAACACAGACTTGGAATTATTTTGCCATCATTATAATTTTAATTTCTTTATTTAAGAGTAAATTTTATATCAACTGAATATATATGGTTTTCAAAATTTGTATGAGAATGCTTATTTTTAAAAGATGATTTTCATCTATTGTAACTTAATATTTATAAGATATCCCCTAAATTAATACTTTTAGCCATGTTTATTCATGTGATAATTAGTCACTACACTTCAAAGGGTTTTATATCAGTGATGACTACACCATTTTTCTGAGAATAAAGTATCTGCTACATATGTGTGTAATGTAACAGTACCATATGAATTAAGTTGCTATTTATTTATTAAGACTCATGAGTAATTGATATGTTGTTTAGTGACTAAAACAGGAAAAGCCATTCCACTTCAGTTAATTTACATCATTATAATTTAAGCCCAATTGACTTATCATTCTTCTGCCATTAAAAAAGTTTTAAGCAAATATTTTATATGCATCATTACTCATACTTTATTTTGCAACAGACTAAATTACTTACAACTGCTATGTAATTTTTGACAGAAACATTAACACATGAATAAGTGTAACTAACTACCTGAATTCTAAAATAGCAATAGAAATCAAGCCACAGTTTCTGGAAATCAGTTTAAAGAAAGGAGGTCAAATAGGAAATATGTACCTACCATCATATTTGAAGTGTCTTTACAAAACCTTGTTACATTTTTCTCACACCTGACTGGTATGTTACAAATTAATCTTCATGAAATCAGAGACCTTTTGTTTTTTGTTCACCTTCGTGTCCTCAGAAATTAGCAGAATATCTAGCACTTAGTTGGTCTCAATTAATATTTATCAAATAATTACAGTACAAATTAATTATAAATAATTTTAACACATGAAAATCTGTTATTTCTTGAGTTATATATCTATATGTATTTATCAATATACCTGCATCTGTGTAACTATACAGATTTATGATCTCCATGTACTTCACAAACATGTAAGTCAGACCATTTACTGAGTTTCTCATAAAACACCTCCTGAATATAACTTCACCCACAACCCCAATAGTATTTTGGAGATACATATACCTCACAGAACAGGCAGCCTTGTTACTTAATCAAAAAGAACACAAAGGAAATATTTATTTTGAGGTTTACTAGCAAATACATAGACAATATTTAGTATCAATTCCTAGGTAGTAATTTAGCAACACACTAAAGAAATGTGAGAGAAAAATTAGAAAAAGGTGCCCTTTAATTTTTGCTTTAACACATTCTAGGATGTTTCTAGAGACTGTAATTACAGCTTTCTTATGTAGAGTCCCATACTGATGTAAAAATGCTAAAGCTTGCCCTTAAAAATTGTAAGAGTACATTTTTGGAAATAATCAAATATAGTAATTTGTTCATCAATTAGACCTTTACTAGAAAATGCAGTTTAATGTGGAAAACAATTCTTTTATTTGGTGTTTCAAAATGTTAATCAAAAATAGAAATTGCTTATAAGCATAATTATATAGTCAGTAGGTAATTTCTTCAGGCTTCTAAAAACGCTTTAAAAGAGTTTTACAAAAACTCTTATGGAAATTTTTGCCTTAACAACAAAACAGCTAAGTAAACAGTTTGTAGTGAGAATGTGGAATTTTTAATTCATCTAATTAGTTATACTGTCAGTGTGTTCTTCCTAGGTATGGCTACATAATAAGAAAGCAGACAAGAGTTGTTTGTATGTAGAACTACAGGCAAAGGGGATGGAGAATGTTATATATAAACTATATACTACATATATCCGTTTCAGGATTGTGACAGTATAGCTTAAACAAAGTTTCATTGAGATAGTTATTACCTTATATATATGAGAAGGCACGGATGTTTTAAAAAATGAGTCTACATTCAGTAGGTTTTGCTATATGTACTTTATGCTTCTTAACATTATGCAAATATTTCCTCATTAGAAATTTAGTAATTTAATTCTTAATTATAGGTGTATTTGTTTCCCCCACATTAGATATTAGATAAAGAAAGCCTTAAACTCTTTTGGATTGAATATATCATTGCTTAGTAATTCTAGTCAGTTATCCAAAGTTGGACAAATCCATTTTTTAAAGAGTTTATCACCAACCAATCATGTGTCACTTAAGAAACCTGAAATGATAAATTCTGCTTTTTCTGAGCATAGTAATTTCAAAGCAACAATAATAGAATGTCTTGAATTAGCCTAACAATGCTGACATGCCTACTTACCATAGCTGAAAATAATTATCCAGTGACTTGTTTAAAGAGCAAGTCATTTAGAAAAGTGCAAATACTGATTGTGCAAAAAAAATTGAAAGATTGCTTCTACCATATGACAATTTAACCCATTCTATTAATATTTGAGAAAATTTGTGAAATAAAATATAGCTGATGTTAAATATGCATAAACTAATGTACTAAGCCCACTAGTTAGCCAATCATTTCATTTTCAAGAAAAGATTGCCTTTGGGATAATTTTAAAGTTAGAAAACATGAATTTTTAAAGTCACTTTTTAAAAGAAAAGAATATTGAACCCATCAAATTAATTTAAACTTTTAAATTTTTATTATCTTACATAACATATACAAATACAAAGCTAAAAATAAATTCCTAACTTATAGCTGTTATGATTATAACGTGAAACCATTTTACAAAGTAAATACAAACAAAACTACAGAGCCAAAGTTAATTTAACAGTACTAACTAAATTGCTACTTTCAATCACGCTATCTGAAAAGACACTGGGAATTTTTGAGTTTAACAAAAACTATTGATTCAATTTTCTTGTAACTATTACATACTTAAAAGGTAGTGAAACTTTTTTCATGTAATGAGCACTATTATCATTAGGACTTCACTTAATCATGTATCATTTAAAAATTACCTGGCTTTAATCTTTTACCTTTTTCTGAATAATTAATGTAGCATTACTTTGAACCAATGCAAATATAGAACTAAATAAAATGCATATTGTGCCAGTACTCAAATTTAGAATATACTTACAATACTTCAGATTCTTGTAAAAATTAAAACTTATACTGTAAATACCCATTACTAATCTTTAGCTATTACAAGACTATGTCCAGTAAATTCATTTAGAAAAACACTGTATTAAGTTAATCCCTCAGCCATAAGACATATTTTCAATTCTTGATTTACATACCTATGGTAGGCTAAAATTCTATATAATTTTGAGTTTTAAAGGACTTCAATGTACTTTAAGTCTTTAAATCAAATAGAGGCTATGAAAATTTAATTCTCTGAGATAATAACTACCCATGCCAATTTAATGAAAGTTTTCTAAATGGATAACTACTTTTATATTTAGAGGTTATGAGATAAATTTTCAACAGTTTTAACAATGTTTTGTTTGTAATTCTTTACACAGACATTTGAAATTAGATACAATCATAGGAATTAACAAAGTTTTAGTGAAAAGGTGGAAAATATTCATGTTTGATTATGCAAGAGTATATATGTGTGTGTAATTCGAGTTTCTTTCTTTCTTTCTTTCTTTCTTTCTTTCTCTTTCTTTCTGTATCTATCTATCAATCTATTTATCTACCTACCTACCTACCTACTTATTTATTTATTTTTGCTGTAGACACTATGAAATCTATTGGAATGGATGACCTTCCTTCTCACCAAGCCAGGGCTTTGGGTGAACTAAACATTTCCTGAAATAATTTAGGAAAAATAAATTTAAAAACGGAAAGCCTCAATATGTTCTGAGTGGGAAAAAAACACAGCTTAGTAGATTGCAACCAACATTGTTAATGTGATATTTTAAATATGTGTAGACATTTCCATAATTCTATATGTAGGCCAAGGCAAGGGAATAGGTATTTTTAACTGCAACTTGTATAATTTTCCATTTTAAATTTTAGACTCAAAGTATATTAGATGGAGAACAATGTCTCAGATAAGCAAAATCAGGTATTCCTTCCACATCAAATATTTTTTCTTCCTCTGTAAGACAAAGACCAAATCATTATTGCTTGAATATCAGAAGTGGCAGGCAATAGCAAAAGAAAATAAAACAATTTCAAAGATTTTTTTAATCTTACCATATGGAAAAAGAGAAAATATGTTTATGGAGAGATTTGCAAAAAGCAATAAGCTGAAGTGCTTTTCTGCAGCTAAAATTTTCTGATAACAGGTCACCAAGTAAGTGAAGATTACAGAGAAATCTATGAAAGTAACTTGTATAGTTCCTGGGGAAAGAGGAAAAGTTAAAATTGCATTCCAAATTCTGCAACTACCTGAGAGATGTGTGTGTGTAATCTTAGCAATCTGACCTCTGGATAAAAGTAAGGGATACATTTACTTATATTTATTTTAAGTCTGCAGTGGTGTAGAAGGGAAGAGAATGGCATTTGGGATTCTTGCTGGATAGCTATCATTTCATTCCACAACTCTAAATTTCATAATATATAATCATTTCTATTTTGCCTTTGCCATTACCTACACTCCCCATTTCTTCTATCTAGGTTTCAACAATGTAAGATCAAGGGAATTATAGCAACTAAAATTGAGGAGAGATGCTTGTTCCTTGTTTTTAACCTTACAATAAAAGTCTCACCAAGCCATTAGACAGAAACATATATTCTTATAAAGGTACATAGGTGTTCCATAAATTCATTTAAAAAATCTATTAAGTTATAAGCTATTCATTATTCTATGGGCAACTGATAAAATAATGGGAAAGATATAAAGGGTCTCTATTCTCAGGGAATTTATATTATAAAGAGAGAGAAGAAATTAATTAATGATTTTATAAATAGATGGTAAGAATTTAAAAATTCAATATTTAATGAGAATCTACTACCAGTAAACATATTAAATCTTTCTCTATAAGATGAAGAGAAAATAAAATAAAAATTTTAAAAACTATTTTTAGCAACAATTTATGTTTTATACTTTGAAAGCTTATGTCTTCATACAGAAAAGAACATTAGCCTTTAAACATACTGTCTGTTTTCCAGGATGGGAATGGTATCTTCAAAATATTTAAAGTACACAAAATAATGTATATGTCATTATCATAATTTAGTAAAATTAAATATGACAATAGTTCATCAAGGTTTTTTTCATTACAGGAAGAACAACAATTTGCAGTTGATAATGACCTAGCTGAATGAAAGTCTGATTGCAGTGATGAATAATGCATATCGCCTATGGTACTAATTAACCTTGCACTCCAGTAAGATATTATAGAACAATAAGAATAATTTGAATGTGGTCCAGCACTTTTCCCTTTGGCTTGAGGTTATCACATTTCAGAATGCGCAAAATTTGATCTTGTTAAATGAGAAATATTGCTTGTTATTTGTTGTTTTTCACATAAAATAATGAAAAAATAAATTTTAGGATTATGCATATTCCAAAAAGTAGAATATATATATATATACTAAGTATAAAAAAATAATACATATTAACAATAAATATTAATTGGACAAAAATGTCAACTAGAAATATCAGCCCCTCACCAATCTGACTGGACTAGAAAATTCCGACAATTTATATCCAGTGTATCTATTCAAGCAAATGAGAATTTTCCTTCTTTCAAATAATGGTAAGTTAAGTAGACATGGTCTAACTAAAACCTATAATTGTAATATTTTCCTCAAAAGTAAACTTTTATCAATTTGTTCAATATATAACCCTTTCCTCTTTTGTAACGAAATCACTGTTGGATGGACAGTCTGAGTAATTCCCAAAAAGAGATCAATTGTCTTCAAATGAAAATGTCAACCTTCAATGTTTAAATACAGTATTTAAATTATGTAGTTTTAAAAATAAGAAATAATACTTTCCAACCCCTAATACACAAAATGACTTTTAAAAGCTTGATCTGAAAGTTTTAAATCTAATTTTAGATTTTTAAATGACATCACATAGATCTCCCCATGATAAAAAATACCCACAGGTGGCAATGCATATCTACACACACCAGCCTTTTCATTACTGTATATTTAAAAGTAGCAGGGGAAACAAAATTGCCCAAATGTGACAAAGCATACCAACACATCATATGATATACATTAAATAAAAAAAGACTGAGTATTGGAAAAACTGAATATTTAACAGAAAACAGTTTGTCTTAACTTTAATATTAATACATCCTTTAAATAAAAATATTACTATCTTGGTTCATAGCATTTTATGTTTACTTACAGAGAGATTATGCATATATTTAAATGATATTTTAATGGAACTTCTTTATATACAAATTATTATTTTTTCAAGGGAAAGAAGGACTGAGTGCTTAAGTGTTCCTGAGATTTTAATCAAAAGAACATCTTATAAGAATCTTGCTATGAAGTCTTTCTATTTAAATATCTATAGATCACATTTTTCTTTGGAAATGGTTATGCCTTGGTGGGACTATTATGTAAAGATTAGAGAGAGGAGAAAATCAATGTTTATAAAACAAAATTCACTTTTCTCTCCATTATCAGTTAGGTGTAATGATTAAGAACAGAGCCTCTGGAACAAATGGTCTAAGTTTTTTATCCAACTTCCACTACTTACTAACTGTGACCCTTGTTACCTAACTTCTCTGTGTCTATTTTACTGTAAAACTTAAAAATAGTATCTATAATCATAATTTACTTGTGAGGATCAAATTAGATAATAAATGCAAAGTTCTTAGAAGAGTGTCTGGCACATACAACTTGCTATATATAAGTTTTGTGCATACTATCATTATTATTATTATTATTATTATTATTGACATCATCATCCTTATCATCAATCTCTCTCCTGATTAGACAAAAGGGATTGATTATTGTACAGGAACATTCCTACACTCTTTAGCAAATATTTATGAGCCAGGCAATGTTTTTATACACCACAATTATACCATTCCCTGTCCACTGGTTCTAGGTTGACAACACCAAGTAGGCTTTTTTGCAAGAAAGATGCAAAAGTACGAACAGCTAAAATACCTCTCTCTTAATACTTAAAGTTCTTTCAAGTAGGAGAAGTAATTAAATGGATGGGACAAATTTATAAAAGATAAAATTTATTATTGAGAGAAAAAATGAAGGGAAATAAGAGAGAGTTTAAATAGATATAATCAAAACTAATACAAGAATATTGTTGAAAAAGAAGAAAAAAGTTGGATGATATTTTAGTTTGCTAAAAGCTACTAGAAGCAACATACCAGAAATGGGTTGGCTTTTACAGCAAGAATTTATTGACTTAAAAGCTTACATTCTTGAGGCTGTGAAAATGTCCAGATCAAGGCATCATCAGCTGTCTCATTGAAGGTCAGCTATGATCCTAGACTCCTGACACATAGCAAGGCCAAATGGTGGCTCCACTGGTCTCTGCTTTCTCCTCCAGGCTCACTTTCTGAGCTCAGCTGTACCCCATCAGGCACATGGCTTGTCTCTCCCCTCTACCCCAGGCCTCATCTCTTTCAGCCTCTGGGGGACCTCTTTCCATGCTTCTGTGCTGTTGTTTCCAGTCTCTGGCCTTTGGGACCTCTCTCTCAGCCTCTTGGGGTTTCCTTATTTCTGCAGCTTTTTCTCCATGTCTGCAGCTTTTCAGTTCTCCAATTATAAAGGACTCCAGTAAGAAGATTAAGACCCACCCTGGGTCCCCAACCTATTCAAAGGCCCTTAACTGAAGTGATCTAATAAAAAATGATTTGATGAAAAGGTCCCATCTACAATGGATTTACAGGCAGAGGAATAGTTTAGCTGTTAAGAACAGGCTTTTGGGAGTCCACAAAGGGCTCAAACCAGCACAAATGGCTCACACTTCCCTATTTTAAAACTTACTAGAAAGCTGTAGTGATCAAACTATTGTGGTATCAGAATAAGAATACACATATAGACCAAAGGAATAGAATTGAGAGTCCAGAAATAAACCCACACATCTATGGCCAACTGAGTTTTGACAAAAGTGCCAAGTACATTAAATGTAGAAAGAATAGTCTTTTCAACAATGGTGCTGGGAAAACTAGATTTTCATATATGAAAGAATGAAGTTGGACCCCTAATTAGTACCATATATAAAACTTATCTCAAAATGGATCAAAGACCTAAATACAAGAGTAAAAACCATAAAACTTTTAAAGTCACATAGGGGTAAATCTTTCTGAATTTTTTGCAGTGGATTCATAAAATGGCATCAAAAGCATGAGCAGTTAAAAGGGAAAAAAATCATAAATTGGACTTCATGAAAATTTAAAAAACTAAACTCTGTGCATCAAAGGACATTATCAAGAAAGTGAAGAGACAAAATACAGAGTGAGAGAAAATAGTTGCAAATCATATATCTGACAAAGTTTTAATATCCAGAATATATAAAGACCTCCTACAACTCAATAATAAAAAGTTGATCCAACTAAGCAATAGGCAAATGACTTGAATAGACATTTCTTGAAGGAAGATACACAAATGACCAATAAGCAAATGAAAAAATGCTCAATATCGTTAAGTTATGGTGGAAATGAAAATTTTAAAAAATGAGCTACCATGGTTGGCTATTATTTTAAAATGGAAAATATCAAGTGTTGGTGACAATGTGGAGAACCTTTGTGCACTATAAAATTGTGCAGCCACTGTGGAAAGACAGATTGGCAGTGTCTCAAAAAGTTAAAAAGAGTATTATTATATGACCCAGCAATTCTACTCCAAGGCATTTACCAAAAGGAATTGAAACAGGAACTCAAACAGATACTTATAAAGCAATCCTCACAGTAATATTTATAATTATAAAACTCAAAAAAAAAACTTTGTTTTCATCAAATAAACTGAAATACCTGAAATTTGTTATTGGAATGGTAAAAGTAACATCTCACCAAAAACAGAGAGAAAAGAAAAGAGGAAAGAAGGGCAGCTAGAGAGTAAAGATGGAAGAAGGGAAGGGAAAAAGGAGGAAAGGAAAGAGAATTTTGGAGAATTTTGGTTTACAGTTATATTCCTAATATTTTAGAATTATAAAATATCAAGTTTTTCAATCTGTTTATTGTGTGGTATAATTTCCCAGATTATATTCTTGAAATATGTGAAGAGAAAATATCACTGAATATTAAAAGTATTTGTTTACATATATATTAGTTTGGATAATATGAAAATATAATTTGTTGTACTTTAATATGATCACATATTAGCAATTTCAAAAAATATCCAATTTAACATAACATTTTCCAAATAAAAGATCACATTCTCATGTTATAAAATAATTATACAATACTGATTTCAGTCGTGATCCTTTTAGCATTACTATGTATATATTTAAATAGAACTAGTTCTTTTTATACCACTCCTATAATTATTAAATATTGATCTTTGAATTTGATTTTTCAAAACAATTAACAGTTATTAATTCTTCACAGCTGTGCTATTATCATTTCTGTGCTTGTCCTGTGGCTATATATTCTTCCTCACTTGACTCTAAAGAATTGAAGTTAAATAAAAACTTAAAAGTGGGATACATTCTGGGAATTTAAAATAATCAGTATGTTTTTCTCAAAGTTAATATACATTAAAGCCTAACATAACTGTATTTGAAGCTAACTACTAGTGCAGGTTTCTTAGAATACTTAAAATATGTCTCAGCCTCAATTTCCTCAATTACAAAATAGAAATAACAGTATACTTCTGGCTTGGTTTTTGTCAGGATTAAACTGTTTCTACAAACTTGGCATGAAACTGGTCTAATAATGCACACATACACACATATGAACTATTTTCCCCCTACAATAGTTCTGTTTTATGCATAGGAACGTAAGTGCATTTGCCTATATTATCAGACTGATTGTTTAACTTAGTTCAGTTAATAGAGAAGTTACAATTATTTTAATTGTACTATTTTAATGAAATATCTTGGCTCATTGTTGCTTCTGTATTGTTTTTATTTCATCCTGTGTTATGTTCCTTGTCAACTTTCAACTATCAAGAATGACACGAAAAGACTTCACAATGAAAGTCTCCTCCAGTTAGAAACCTTGTACCTGCTAATTGTGTATTTCATCATTTGTGAGGAGGTGAACAACCATTTAGCTACCTTACTGTGGAGATGAAAATGTAAATGTCGGACAGGGTCCACAGGCACAGAGGGCATTTCCCCGTCAGAATCATGATGAGGTCACCTCAATCTGGTTTTATTTTGTTGCTTCCAAACCCCATGGCCAAGCAAAAAAAAACAACAAAACAAATAAAGCTTGGATAAAATGACCCTTCAATACTCCAAAGACCAAAAACATTAAAAAAACAAACAAGCAAGTCTGCTCTGTTTATGGGAGCAGACAAGCGAGGCAATGTACCATACGTGCACATGGAATAACCGAAAAGATTAGAAATGGATGCAAAGTTCTTAAACTACTGACCATGCTTTGTCTCCCAAACACAACATTCATATTGGTTTTATTTCAGAAGTTTTGTGGGTTTTGTTTTTTTTTTCCATTTGGAAGTTCCCATAGAAAATATGTTATAAATTCTAGTTTGATTCCTATTTGTATAGCCTGATCACAGAGCCTCTACTGTTCAGAGTGAGAGCTTCAGAATCCTGACCCGTTTTTCTCACTCATGCCCTGCAGTCTTCCTTTGCTTTATTTGTTCCATTCTCCCACTCCCACGTGATGTTTCCTTTCAAGCTGCCTTGAATTGCTTTCCACTTCCTTGGTTTGTGGTCGGAAAACAGGCAGCATCTCCTCTAAAGACAATGCGGGTGGCTCCCAGATCTTCCAGCATACCTCTGTCTCTGATGTGCACTACAGGGTAACTCATAAGAAAATTGATTAAGCACAGGTGATTTCAGTCGAGGTGACATAATTAAGTCAATTTCAAATGTATTTTAATGAAGAACACATAATATAATGGAAGGACACAGACTTAGAAGCGAACACACTTGGGTTCAAATGCCAGTTGGCCCCTTTCTTCTTTTAGCTTCTGTGGTCTTAATAAAATTAACCTTTCTGGGCTTCACTTGCTATGTGACAAACTGGGGCTCATAGATGTTGTCAAGCTACAAAGAGAGGATGCAAACAAAATATTTAACAGTGCTGGCACATAGCAGGTCTTTGCAGTCATGTCAACTCTTCTTTTTTTTTTTTCCCCCTTACCAACCCAATTAATATGTCCTCACATTTCTAATGTCCAAGATCTTAGGCCTTATTTCTTGTGATTCCTATTCTTTTTTGTTATATTTTTGCTTTTTACATTTCACTTAAAAGTCAACTTATTCCCTTTGGCCCACTTTTAGATTTCCTCAGAATAAAGATCTTTTCTCACCGGCTTAATCCTACTCCCTTCTAACTTCAAATAAAAATAATGCAGACTCTCTGGAAGCTTGATCACAGGAACACTCTAGCCAGACATTCCTTGGTTATGGCAAGTTGCCTTTGGCTAAGACCTTCTCCTTCATCAGATTTTTCCAAAATTCCATTTCATCAATTCTGTGTGCACTGAATTTTTACCTTATTCATCCTTCAGTTCCCAATGAAGGCATTTTAAAAAAATGATTCTCCATTTCTGTAATATACATTTGGTAACTTTCAACATACTTAGTTGGTTCAGTTTATTTCCCTTTGAAATTGTGACCAGAATTACACATGCATAAACTCATACTCAGAAATCTCCTCGGCCTTGAAAGGCTAGGCTATCCTATTTACATTGGATCTGATGCAGGCTGGATGGAGCATGCTCCTATATCCCCAGTTCCCATATGCTCTGGAATGGTGGACAATCTTTCCAGAGCGGTGTTATAAACACCAATAAATTTTAGTTAAAAAAAAAACAAGCACAAAACTCAGCATAGACTTAACTATCATAGACTTTGCTTTAAAGACTTAAAGCTAAATAGCATATATTGAGGATTTTCTTTGTGCCAAGTACTAAGCTTCATGAACCTCAATCTTTAAAATCTAATCCAGGTATTGAAATTGCAAACAATACTTTTTATTAAAGTGGAAGGCAGTGGAAAATTTTTTTCTATGGATTAGATTCTAATGCTATGTATTGAGAGCAATAACATCTCAGGACTTGACAATAAAGTATGGAAGAAATCTAACTATACAAATAAAATGCTATCTTCAAGTGTTATTTTAGGGAAACTGCTAACAGATGTTTTTCTCTTGTCCATAATGCAAAAAATAAAAAAGGAATTCTTATTTTGCATTCATTTTCACCTGAATAAGAAATGAAGTTTCGCTGCATTTAAGTCCTTTATTCTGATACTACCAGTGTATGTGGGCCTGGAGAGCACTGACCTGACTTAAGTCTGCTCTATTATTACTGTTTAAATTCCCTCACCACCCTGCCCCCCAATGCTGGTTGTGTCAAAGGAAGTTACTGCTGTCACAAAACAAGGAGTCCTCACTGTTGTGACATTTCATTTATCTGGGCAGCAACATGCTTGAAAGGCAACTGCCTAGATCTAAGCAAAGTATGGAAGACAATCAAAACCAGTTAAGCAAACCAGTGTTGACGTATTAAATCATGCTTGAACTATGAGAGCAAAAACAGATGACACAAAAACCTTCTGAAGAGAATTTTAAATAAATAATACAGGTCAGAATGGTTCTAAAAACAGAAGCTTTTAACATTGGAAAAACTGGGATTACATGAATGTTGAGATTCATAGGAGCAAGTGATTATGTTGCTTTCATATTGTGAAGTATAAATCTAAAGTTAGTGTGGGAAAGGGAAGTATGAGCTCACTGGGAAACTTTGGTGAAATCATATCAAACACCTTTCCAATGCATAAAATGAAAAATAATATTTTATAACACATTTTTATTTTAGAAATGTCCTAATATAATCCTTTTAAAGAGCTTGGAATTCATCTGAGAAAAGACCCTTATGCATATGTAATAGTGCATTATTATTCTCCTTTACAATCACACAGCAGGAATCTTCATTCTCCAAGTCTGGTTCCTGCTAACAATTCCATCAAAGAAATGGAGTTATCTATCACTCAAATTATCATTTGCTCTAATTGTTACTTCCCCCAAACTATGACTCCCATTTCCTTTTCTTTCCTTTCCTTTTTCAAACTTCACCTTAACAGCATTCCAATGAACAGGGTATCTTCAATCTCAGGAATATCAAAGCATATCAACAAAATCACTTCAGTTCTTACAGATGAATCCCTACTGGTTAGACTTAAATGCAGGCAAAGCATTTAAACACCAAAGAAAAGTGAATACTGGGAGATAAAATGTGATTCACATCCATGACTAGACAGAAAAGGTACAAAAGCATTTTTATGTAATGGAAACCAGTTATGAGATAATGGATAGCTCAGAATTCATATTTTATTGTTATAACTAGTGATACACTTTCTAGAAAGAACTATGACACTGTTAGTAGTCCATGTCTTTCTTCTCTATAATAATTGGCATGTCGTTCTTGGGCTAATGTATAAGTTAAACTTAAATGTAATAAATGAAACAGTTTTGATAAAAGGCATACTTACCTTTCTGTCTTATGAGCAACATAAACTAGATATATACAGAGATTCATTAAATAGATACCTATTTAGATATCTACTTGTTAGTTAGTTTTCTATGCAAAATTCAAGATGGGTTAGGTAGATTTTTCAAGCACTTTTACACAGAAGAGGTATACTAAGTAAATCTATAAAGGAGAGACACAAAACATTTAACATATAAATCCTAAAAGAAATATAAACTCTAAGAAGAATCAGTGCTTTTTATTCAGGTTAACCACTGATGCTATATGTGATTACAAACTACAAAATAACCACTTTGATTAAGTGTGGTTATATAGTGTACAAAGAACAATGTTAGAACAAAGAGTCCATTAAAAACACAAAATTCTAATCCCTGCTTTGTTACGTGGTGGCTATGCAATATTGGGCAGATAAACCTCCTCCACTCCTGGATTTTCATTTCTCTATTGGTTAACTGACCATCATAGAATTTGTAACTCACATGTTACATTTTATTAGATAAGTTATTGCCACATGGAGTGTTAAAAAATTACAGATATTAATCTCTCCAAATTAAAAATTTCTTTGCTCTGCACTTAAGGACCATTGTTTTTTACTTATGGTATTGTAATACCATGTTACAGAATGTATCAAGATTTCCATCTGCATTTTTTCTCCATTTTGATCACTACGAAGAAATATGATTTTATTGTAATGAACAGTATTAACATAACACCTTTAAATTCATGTCTTTTTATTTCTTTTATGCAGGATGACATGATTTAATTACAGCATTTACTGAGATGACTAATGGGATAAAATTTAATTTTGTGGTATCAGAACTATTGATGCTAAAGTTTTTTTCAACAAAACCACCTGCCAACTAGTTTTGTGTTATCAAGTTTTACAAATTTCTTACAAATTTCTTTAGTAGTTCTTTCTTTGAGCCAAGATCTCTATTTCCATAAATTAATTTTTAGAAATATTATTTCTAAAAGAAATATTTTGGTGAAGCTTCAGTAATTGTGATCAGAGAAAATGAAAAGAATGTGAAGATATGGAAGGAATATTTTTCCTAAATCCTGTGAATCAAATTATTGCAAATGTCATTACAGTTTAAAGCTAATGTTTTCTCTCCTAAGAAATGGTCATTAAATGCTACTTCCAGAAGAAAAAACAGTTATATTTCTTCCTCTTACAATGTTAAAATGGTAATTTTAATTTAAAGAGGAAAAAGAAAACTTTATTTGCTAAATATTTCAGACAGTTTAATAACGACAACAGGAAGGTCTAAGCTCCAGCTATATCACCTAGAAATGCTAAATCCAATAGAACAAAACTTTTGGGGTTCTTTCTGTTATGTTATGAGTTTTTTTGGAGCAAAAATATTACAAGAAAATCAGTGAATAAAAACAGGCTGAGAAAGGCAGTCCACAAGTAGCAGAAACAAAAAAGAAACAAAAAGTGTTCTAAATCAACTGTGCTATTTACACCCTCAGTGAAAGAGTGCACAGAAAAAAAAAATCTGCCCAGGTGCACAGGGAGCACACTAAGAGGCTTTTGTCTGAGTGAACACTTGATGAGGGGGAGAAAACATAATCTTCCCAAATAAACATCATACCCCAGGTGAGGATTTGGGATGCACATTTACACAAATGCTAGTCACCAAAACCACAAAGACTGAATTCTATCTACTACAGTAGTCCATCTAAAATCTGGTTGCACATTGCAATCACCTGGGGAGCTGTTAAAAAATGCTGTTGCCCCAGCCCTGCCCTTTACAATCAATCTGATATTTTGTAGGTGGGCTCAGCAAACAATATGGTTTAAAGTGATTGTGTTGTACTGAAAATGTTCGGAACAGCAGAATTACATAAAATTTGGTCCCATTAGTATCTCCCCAGTAGGAGGAAATGCTATATCATGTGATGAACTCCTATGAGTCAAAAAGAAAAAGACAAATATCCCCTAAAGGGACAAAATAAATAAACAGGTAACTCATAAATCTGGGTGACTGAAACAAGAGTGCCAGTCATATTTTTTTCTCTATTTTTCTGTGGCTTGATTTCCTCCACCTAATTTTGCCAAATATTGTCTACTTTTGATAATAAGAATAAGAAAGAATCAATAGCACATATGTGATTCCTAAGTCAAGATGTAATTAGTAGAATTAAATTTTTAAAACTCCAACAATATCATTAGGTCTAGTATTGTCCAAAGTTAATTACTTGCATTCCATATTCAAGAATTATATTAGGGAGAAAATGTTAAATTAATGCATTATAGTTCTGACAACATGGAGAGTTCAATATTATGACATATATCCAAAGGGATTAGGATAAACATGTTTCTGTCCTTGCCCTTCTGCAGTTATATGGGTCTTATTTACCTTAGTTTCCTAGGACAATAGAGGAGTTCAATAATAACTTAAAGAATGAGTGAGTATATATAACCAAGGAACAAATCTTTCAGTATTCTATCTCCTAGCAAAATCTGGATAAAGGAGATTCTATCATATTTACATATTTTTTGATCAACCAATAAATAAAAATTTAGACATCATTTGGTAAGTAGAATTATCCAATAACATACAATCTATAATATTATATTATCTAGTTCAAGGGAACCAAAATAAAGCTATTCTATATTTTGTAATTGGAAGGCACATATTCCTGTAAATCCTTTTTACTTTTTAAATGAAGATACAAGGGATAACTAATATTCATTGAATAAGTAGAATGTGTTAGGCACTGTTTTAAATACTTTTCATATAACATCTCACATGATTGCTAAGAAGCATTATTCTTTTCACTGTCTTAGAGATGAAGAAACCCAGGAACTGAGTATAAATAGCTTGTATAGGATTACAGAGCACATAAAAGGCAGCGCTAGGATTTGAATCCAGGCATTCTGGCTCAGAATCTATGTGCTTTAACTCCTAGAGTGTGCTGGCTCTGACAGAGAGCATCTTTCCCACCATATCAGTTAAATCAGTTCCATTGCAAAACGTGCAAGTCATTCATTACACAGAATTTGTTTAAAAGATTCACTTTTGCAATGATGTAAAAGAGTCTATAAACATATGTGTAAACATATTTAGATTGAACAGCAGGTAGGATTATTTGAGGAAAGGGAGAGTTTATTTAGATTAGCATTTCAAAACTGGGAGTGATTTTGCTCTTTAAGGGATATTTGGCAAAATCTGGAGACATTTTTGATTGCCATGATGGTAACTGATGGTGAGGAGATATTGTGTGTGTGCTACTGGCATCTTGGCATCTCCTTGCTAGAGGCTAGGAATGTTGCTAAACATCCTACAATGCAAAGGGCTCTCCCAAACAAAAATTTATACAGCCCACAATAGCAATAGGGCCAGTGTTGACAAATCTTGATTTGTGCAAAAAAGAAAAAGAAATGTAGTGTATGCTCTAAAACTTTAATAGAAAACAAACCAAAACTAATCAAGGGGAGAGTTTAAAAGGAAGAAAAAAAAGATCATCTATTTTTTTTATCAAGTATAATATCTCCGATGCATGAACAGTCTTAACTACTTAATTGCCTTTGTGCTTTTCCTCAACAGCAGGACACATGCACACACACACGCACACACACACACATGCAGATGTACCTATGCATGCATGCTTGTGCTTCTTAGATATTTGGAACTTCCATAATCATCCTTTGTTAAAAGTTTGAATTTAAAATTAGTTTCCTTTGGTTGGATAAAATAATATAACAAGGAGAGCCAAAGGTCCAACCTCCTTGATGCTATTTGGTAATAAGCCTAATTAAAATTAATTAGGCTCTCCAATGCATAATTACGTGAACACCTAATAAACCATATTTCCAGCCAATTTTGTTTCAAACATAAATGTGCACCAGAAGTATGAATGATCGACATATTACTCCCCGCAGTATATGTACTGTTTCTGAATCAAAGCTCTTTCTTGAGCTGAATATTTTCACTACATTTTCCTTGCTGTGCAATCATCTCTCAGTTGGACAATTAATAAGTGCTTTTTCTCCATAGCCCTCAGTGTGTAACCTCCCTCCACCCCTTATCCTGTATTTTTGCATGCACTAAATACTTTTTTCACTCTGACTGGTTTTGGCAATGACCCACAACCTAAATTTCTTTCCTCCATTTGATATAAGTGAAACTATAATTATCTAGGAGTAATTTCAAATTACTACTTCATTCTACTAGCAACTGGTGAAGATTAGTGGTCTTGCCTTGCATCTGAGTAAGGCAGCAACACAATCACAAGAAAACTCAGCGGGCAACTTTTGATTCATGCGAACTCAATTACTTCTGTCAAACACACACACGTCAATAAAAAGCAGAAACTTCCAAAATGGGTTTTTGCTAACACTTTTGTACTAAAAAAAAAATTCACATGACTCTTCAGAAAAAATTAGCATGAATTTCATGAGAAATAATGATAAATAAAAAGTAGGTAGGGGTACATAATTGGATAAATGCATTTAATACATTATTTGGTTCTGAAAACATTTCAAAGAAATAAATTTGTATATTTAAGGCAATTTATTATAGAAAATTTAGGCACGTAAGTCTTTAAGAAATAAATGTACACTGTTTTAAGTTATATAATAGAAACCAGAGTATTTTGTTACCTTGCCAAAACCAGATTATTATCAGAAAGGTAGTCAATTTCTCTTAAAAGGAGTTAAGTGAAGGGGCATGAATATGACAAAACATGAATTACTAAATCAATGGGAACAGTCTGTTGTCTTCTGTGTTGAGGCTATATGTTAATGAATTGCTTAGTGGTCTGAACCCCAAAGGTTCAGTATTTAAAAGCCCTGAGCCTCCATCAGACCCTGCATGGGCATATTCACATGGGCATGAACCTTCAGTGACTACCCAGTCACCACCCAGCACGGACTAAATAAACATTAATGTATGATAATCTTACAACAGATTTACTCAAACATCAACATTCATTATAGTAATACCCTTAATTAAATGCTAGAATGTTTTGATTATCAAAGAAACTGAGAAATTACATGTCAATATGTAATAAGGCCATATTGTAAACACATTTTAATATGTAATGTTTGAGAGATCTACAAAATTCACCCAAGATGGCCTCTATGTTATTTAATATATGAAGTGCCGATCACATGATTTAATACTTGGGACTTGAAAATTTGGATGGAGACTCTCAGAACTAAGAACAAAGCAATTTAAGAAAAATAATTGTCATTTTGCACCCAAGGAGATTTTTCTAAGATAAATAAAAAGGTTAAAAAAAGTCAATCATTAAAAAGCACAGTATTTTGTGTCTTTGCACAGTCTATTTACTCCCTCTTGAGTTCAGTTTCCTTTTCTTTTGCGTCTTGAATACTTTTTCATTCCTTAAGACAAACAGACATCACTCCTGCCATCAGAGTGTGCAGTCTAATGTGGTGGAGACAGTCATTAATCAAAAAATAAATCAGTATATAATGCAAAATTGTAAATTTTAATTGGTTCTATGAAGGGAAGATATATGGCATATATATATATGTATGTATATAACAGTGAAGCTTGACCTAATTTGAAAGGTTAGGGAAAACGTCACTGAAAAGGGGATGATGCAGTACAGATCTGAAAGGTAAGTGTGAGTTAACTAAGCAAAACAGAGGTAGAAGAGTGTTCCAAGGGAGGGAACAGAAGAGAGAAGAATGAGAAGTGGAAATGAGCACAATATTTTGAAAAACTGAAAAAAGCCAGTGTGGCTGTAGCAGAAAGAAGATTAAGCATAGATTAAGATGAGTCTAGGGAAGCGGGAGTGGCTCAGTCGATAGAGCCCCCATCTACCATATGGGAGGCCCTGGGTTCGCTTCCGGGGGCCTCCTTGTGAGGGCAGGCCGGCCCGTGCAGCTTAGTTGGCTGATGCAGCAAGCCCTCACAACAGGAAGCGGGTGTGGCTCAACCGATAGAGCCACAGTTTACCATGTGTGAGGCCCCGGGTTCGCTTCCCGGGGCCTCCTTGTGAGGGCAGGCCAGCATGCGCAGTGCGAGGGGCTGATGCAGTGGGACCTCACAGCAAGGGGAAGATAAGCAGACACGGAGAAGACACACAGCGAATGGACACAGCAAGCACAAGCAGCAAGGGGGGGATAAATAAATAAATAAATAAATCTTTAAAAAAAAAAAAAAGATGAGTCTAAAGAGCTAAAAAGGGCAAAATTATGTCTCCCACTATTAAAAACCCTTTATCTTAAAGGAAGCCACTGCAGGGTAAAGGTTTGTGTATGGGAGGAAATTAAAGGGGAGACTGAATGGGTGAATGACACAACCAAATGTGTGTTTTGAATAGGTGACACATTCAAATGATAAAAAATTAAAGCCATAGATAAAGTCATTCTTACATTTGAAAATAAAATTCCCACAAGGCATGCTTAGAGATTGGAAGAAATAGAAGATTGAGAGAAATGAATGGGTTTAAGAAAAATTGGTAATTTCTTTTGGTACTGTGTGATGGATTGGAACTGGCAGGAGATGTCAAGAGTGATTTCATGATTTCTTATCTATCAACAAGGATCGTTCCAAAACATTCAGATCCCTACTTAAAGGGCTGGGGATAGTTCATTAACGTTATAGGATGAGCTGGACTCATGGTGGCATTTTGTATGACACACACACTCACACATATGTTTTACATTTACTTATTCTATTATGTATAGATATTAATGCCTCTGGAATATCTGATACCTTAATTCTCCAAAGCAAACCTTCAAATTTTATCTATTCATTTAATGAGTTAGTCAATAAATTATTTACAAAAGAAACATATGAAATTTCTCCTAATGTAGCAATACGACACGACAGTGCAAAGCACCAGGAAGCACTATTCATATAGACAACATTTTGTATGATCCCCTGTTGGTGCTGTGCAGACTGTGGTCTACACAGCCACCATAGCCACTTCTCCTACTACCATAGTGGAGTAATAAATGGATTAATTAAGACAGGGTCCAGTTTAGTAAAGTTTTCTACAATGCAGCCTCTCCATTTTATCTCACTCTCTCAACTATACTTACACCACTCAATTATTAAGAGAAGGATGAGAGGAGATAAAGAGGAAAAGATAGTGCTAAATGTTGGCACTAAGAAACATTCTTGTCAGAACACTACTTTCTTAAGATATTTTCATGATGAACATCAGCAAAATGTTTTATTACCAGAAACAATTAAAATTATTCTCTAAAACTGCAGAGGCCTCTTGTACAATATGTCAATCTCAATGAAGACAAAGGTTATTATGTTCTGAACTAAAATGACCACATATCATTCTTGAAAATTGCAAACAAATAATCAACTACAGCATGTGCTTTATAAAACTAGTATACGAAACTCTAGAAATGATTAATAAAATGTCTTTTGGCAATATTTCAATGAAAAGAGTAGGATGTATTTAACAATATTTTAAACTCCTGCTTCTGGCTCTACAATTACATATATCCTCATCTTAAATCAAGAAGACAACTCAAAAAGAAAAGTTAAGATCATGTTAGTTATAATTTTCCTTTCAATTCAATCCCAAAGAAAATATGATTCACATCTCTGACAAAGGAAATTTAAGTACCATGCAATGTGTTTCAGGAGAAAAATAAGCAAGGCCACTGTGATTTATAGCTAATTTCCTTTGTTTTGTTTCCTGTATCTATAACCAATCTACAGTCAAGCTTCAACAAACTTGAGCAATTTTGTCTCACAGTACATTATAAATTAAAAAAAAAATAAAGCCTAGGTCTAAGGGAATGCTCAGCATTTGGTGTCTTCAGTTAATGCCCATTAACTCCCATTACCATTTAGTACAGGTACACATCAGAGTGAAAATAAGTTCAGCTTCATGAGGATGATTTTTTTTTTAAGGGAAAGCCACTTGTTTTCTTCCCTATAAGCTGTTCTTCACTCTGGCATGAAGTACTATTCTCTTGAAGAAAGCCATTGATAAACATTCATGTTTAAAAGCACCTCACTACACTGTGGGTAAATGAGGGAATTTTCAAATCAAAAGGAAAGCATGCATGATCAAGTTTCAATTCAAAAGAAAAATTAAAACAGAAAAAAAAAAATCTCCAAGTGCACATTTCTTTGAAATGACATTTTTGTCTTGGCTTTATCTCAAAACACTTATGTTTGTAGGACAGTACTTATTATGAATTTAAAATTGACCTGTAAATTTAAAAAAGCAAGCATGTAGTAACAAACATATATAAACAGCGCAATAAATTATGTCCTGTCAGGCTACAAATATTTTGCTGAGTTCACATAGCTGAACTTATTTTTGAAGAAATTTTAGAAGGTAGTTAAGAGCATGAAAAAAGAAGCATTAAAAATTTGTACCTCAAGTAACGACAAAAAATAACTTTTGGAAGAGAATTGAGTAGTAGAAGACAATAATCATACAAAAGTTACTAATCCCTTGCTTTGGGTTTTTCAAAAATAAAACTTCTGAAAGCAAAATGAATAGAAAATATAACTCTGCAAGCAAGATACTCTCTGGGTATTAATTATGTATATCCAATAGAGTATTACATTAAATCTTCTATCATTGCCAGAAATATTGAAATTCTGGGAAGAGAAAAAATCAAACTTGAAGAGAAATAATCTCCATAAATTAGCAAAGTAAAAGGGTATTTGCTCATAATCACTGAAGGTAATACATATACATGATCTAACTGAAGCAGACAGCTCCTGCAGATCTGCAGGCAAATCCTTACCTTGACAGGTGCCATTTTTCTCTTCATATCCTGCCTTGCACATGCATTTTCCAATGGGCACCAGCCACTCCCCTTCAGCGCTGCAGTGCATTTTGGGTGGTTCATCTGTCACTGAATGGTTGACACAGGAGCCTGACACTTCGAGCAACTGCGAAGAATCAGCTCCAGTGATTGTGTCAGGGAAGACTGCCAAGTGTCGTACCACAGAAGGACATTTTTTATAGTACACACGCACAGAAACTAGAGCAATACAAGCACCAACATCTTGAAAAGCAAGATAAAATCCCTTTTTGCTTAGAGGTCCTACATCTCTGACTTCTGTATTCAGTTTCATAACACGGTCACCAAGATCAAGTTCTGTAAAGCTCTCATCAGCAGCAATGGTATCAATTTTGATGTATTGATTTTCCTTGATGTTTCTCCCATTTTCATCATCTGACTCAAAGTAATACATGTTAAAAGTTTCCTTACAGGTCCCCAGCCCGCCTGGAAGGCTGTTGCAATCTCGCAGAGTAAACTTGAGTTCTATGAAGATTCTGGAAGCACCTTCATTGGAGATCCAACTGGTCAAAAGCCAGTTATTCTGGTTCTGTTCCATAACTTTGCATACTTGGTATGTGTGGATAGGGGCATAATTTTCATCAACTTCGCCAATCTCTTCCCACTGTACAACATAAAAGAGAAATATGAAAAAAATTAAATAGAAAATTATCAGGGAAAAATAACAAATATAATCAGAGAAAACAAACGCAGACGTATATTTGTAAAGCCTTCAATATATAATAATGAGAAAAGGAAGTATGTGGACTGAACCAAAAAAATTTTTATTTTCCCTTTTAAATTAAGGAAATTAATAACATCATTCATCATCTCCAAAGTTATTCTAGGTAAACATATTTGAATAATATGCTTATTATTATTATTAATAATAAACCATAAACCATGGATTTAGAGTAAAATAAAAAGAAAATTGAATGCTATAGAATTAATAAGGAGGGAAGAAAGGAACATAGGTACATTTGGAAAAAGGTTAAGTATAAAATCTAACATGGTAGATAAAGTTTGAGAGGAAAAGAAAGTAAAATTGAAAAAAAATTTTTTAAAAAGAGAACAGTAAATGTGGAAAAGAAGGGAGAAAAAATGTCACATGTAAGTCCACAGTCATTTATTTCATTCTATCATGTTACAAATAACCCATCAATGTTATGACATTTAGAAGAAAATCAGTTTAAAATTAATAATAGGTCTTTATTTCTTTGAACCCAGCTACTCAGGACACATTTACAAATGGGATAGCTAAATGTTTATTCATGGATTTATCCCAATATAAACAAAGAGTTAGATATAATGTAGAGACAGAAATAATAGATTAGTAATATAGACAGTTTTGTCATCTCAAATTCTAAATGACTTCTCATTATATCATGGGGGCACTATTAATTCTTTCTTACCAGTGTAATCCTTTATGCATAGTTCAGGAGAGGTATTATATAGGCAAAATAAGTATGAGTTATATTTTCTAAACACTTATTTGGTCAAATAACAAATATAAAACTATCTCTTTCCCAGTAAAATACACCAGTTTTGAGACTCTTAATGTGCCTTAATAATGTCCTGAATAATATAGTACCAAATTTTTTATTCTTCATAAATATATCATTATAAGCCCAGAAATCTTTGAAACTGTATAGAAACCATGTATACAAAAAACTACATATAATTTGATTTAAACCCAGAGTCACCAAGAGCATGAAATCCTCCTTTCAATAAACCAAGGTTGTGTGATTTTAGACATTAGTTCTTATAGATAATGATAAAACTCATAAAAGTTCATTTCTTTAGACACTAAATTAAATAGAGCAATATTTCTTGATTCTGTTCAACTCACAAAGAAATGAAAAATGTGGAGAGATGAGAGAACCAAATAAATCATTTACCTTAGTTATACCTATCAAGAGTCTATTTGCCACCTGACAGGTATAAGTAAAAGCTACTAATGAGTTAAAACTGCTGTGCTCCTTAAATTCACTAGAGACATCCAGATTTTTCCTTGCCTAACAACTTTCATATTATGATGTTACAGGAAGCCTTAGTTTTTTTTTCATTTAATCTCATTTTGTCATCTCAAAATATATATACACACATAAACTCAACTTGGCCTCTGGTTTTCTAAACCAGCTTTCCATTTCAGCACTCTGTAAATAAACTACTTAAATATTCTTTCTGAAAAAACTTAGGTATCCATCTCTATTGTAAATGACTCCTGAATGCCATGATTAATATTTCATGCAAAAGGGCACCTCACTAACCAAATGAAAACAGTAAAAATTATCAATTTCCTGTAATTTAAGATTAATTAAATATTCTTTGAATCAGTAAAATGGAAAACAACATCAAAAAGCTCTTTGCTAAAGTAAATAAATCAAAATGCTACATTATTTCTATTTTAATGATTTCTTTTATTTTCTAATAGTCATCCAATGCAAAACACAAATGGATTTCAAATCCTTGGCCTTGAATGATTTATAGAAGGCCTATTTCTTCATCATATATTCCAGTCAGATGCTGCTAGTAAGTTAAAGTATTTGGTATAGCAGCAGATTCCTAGCTTATAAACCCAGCAGTTCACAGTCTTTGTCTGTACAAAGTCCAAGGTACCACAAATATTATTAAAAATGCAAGCCAAGCAGCACTTGACAAGACAGCTTAATAGTCACTGCTTCAGGTGATAATTTCAAAGAATGTGCATAAGCATCTTGCTTCTCTGAATATTCTCAATTAAGAGGAGAAAAACTGTAATTGTCTTTGATATTAGAATCTGTCATTGTGGGATTTTATTTATTTTTCTTTCCATGCATCCAAAATATAAACGAAGGCTCACATTTTATTTCTAATGGACTAATAGAAAGGCTTTAATTTAAATAATTATGGCCATAAGCCATTCAGAGAATCAAATAGGTAATACGTACATCTCTCATAAAGCTTTGCTCCCATTTAGACAAATATGCTAAGGAATGGACAAAATATGTTTCATTTATTTAAGATTGCTTATTCTAAAATAAAACTTTGTATTGTTCCAAATTTTCTTTCCTTTTAGTACTAAGAGGACATCTTGCTGTGCTCAGCAAAAATCTTAGGACAAATGAAGGGAGAACAAATTGAAAGAAAAAGTAACACTCATCAAGAAACTTGCTAAGAATGTGGCAGGCATATTCCTTGACAGGTTTGTAAATGTTATGTCAAGGAGATGACAGTACTTTAATGAAGGGCAGAGATTTAAAAATAAAATAAAAAGAATATGTTCCTATTAAGCCATGGTTTGATAGAAGTTTTTGCCAATTACTACAAATGTGTTCTGGGTAATCTGAAAGTGTGGGTCACTGAATCAATATGGTGACTATAGCTCTGTACTTTGGACCTGGCAACTCCTCAAGGTCCATACTCTTTGAGACCATACTTTTCCTGTGTTTCTTTGCCCGCCCCCCCCCCCTTTTCCCTATTCCTTCACCTTCAGATTAAATAATTGGTTACACAGTCAGCCTGGGTTGGCTTGATTTCTCTCCCAGAACCTTGTGCTTGTTCCTGTTTTTTCTCTAGGCACTGAAAGCTACATGACAGTTGCTTTCTAAACCCATGCCTGGTCAGGCATCACATGTCAGTCTCAGTTACACTCATCAGAGTAGTGGAAAAGAAAAAGATGTATATATAAAAAAAAAGTGTGTGTGTGTGTGTGTGTGTGTGTGTGTGTATCATGGAGTTAACTAAGAAGTATCCAGCTAGAACAACTTTCAACTTTCTCCCTGCTTGCCTCTCATTGCCCATTAGGCTTCTTGCACCCAGTTCCTGCTGCCTGTGCCCTACCTTGTTATACTGTTCTTATCTCCAATCCTTCAGCCTATCCATCACTTCCGCTGCCTTCACAAAGCCTAAACTAGAACCTCCCCTACTATTAAGGCCCCAAATCCACAGTCAGAACCATGATGTGAATAGAATCATTTTTGACCTTTCAAGTTATCAGGGAGTGCTCACTGTTCAGTTCTGTTTTCACTATTGTTGCTTCTATTTACCTTATTTCTACAAAATGATTAACCTATTGAGGTATACAGACAGAGGTAAGAGGCATTTTGTAGACTCCTGTAGAAAAATAACTGAAGAAAGATTACCAGTCTGAGGCCCTGGTTTTAGTCCCAGCTATTAACAATATCTAGATGTATAAATTGAGACGCAAGCAATGGGCATGTTGGCCAAACTAATGTGGAGTGAGAACAAAAAATCTCTATCCTAGTCATAAAATATCCAACATAAAACATCAGAAGGAAACTTTAAAAATTTGGTCAGGCTGTTCATTTTAGAAATAAGGAAAAGAAGTTCAGACAAAGAAAAGGATTTGTCCAAGTTCATAAAAGACCACACTGACCATCGGACCATCCTTTCTTCCTGTGTCTTATGTCATTTTCTTGTCAGCATGTATCTGTCTTTGATGTGTGGATGTTTCTGTGTGACTCCTTGATTCATTATATCATTGCTACCCCAGTCTCTCTAAACTAAATTTGCTTTTTTTTCCAGTTATCATGTAACCATAAACAATTATTTTGCTCTTCCATAAAACTTAATATTCAGACAGACAAATATGATAGTAGATAATTCTCTTATTCTGTGCTGTATCTCAGAGTCTGACACTGCAGGACACAGAATATGCACCCAGTAAATATTTTATAATGAATGAATTCAAGTATAATCCATGCCCTCCTTAATTCAGAGGCTCCACTAGTTTGCAATTTGAAATAATCCAAACATGGTAAGTCCATGGTTATATGATTTGTCTTATATTAAAAGCAAAAATATATTTTATTATCTGTAAATTTTCTGAATCTAATGTTAAAATTAAGAAAAGAAGTTTATGAAATCAGATTTTTTAAAACAGGTGGTCATTAGAAATTTTATTAAAATGCTCTAAGCCTCTATTTTAAAAGATATTCTTAATTCTAAGAATTTATATAAATACTATGAGTTTAATTTTTGCATGTTAATCTTTGGAATTGCTTTTTTATTAAAAGTATATTTTATTAATTAAAACTTTTCATAGTTTAGTAAAGATATGTTATTCTTGATCAGAACATGTCTGTAAAATACTTGGCTATTATTTTTTTATGCACTAGCCTTCTTCAGCACTCTATAGATTAAAATCCTAGAATACAACTAGCTTTTAGTAACACTACACTTTATTTCATATTTTAATTAAAATATTAGGATAATCAGTGATTTTCCTTGGCAGAGTGGCACAAATATATGGCTAGGAATCAATTTCCTCCAGCTTTTCTCTCAAAGGAAGAAAGCATAATTTTCTAGTAAGATCTTGGTTAGCACATAAATGCTTCCTTAGGGAGAGAGGTGCATTTGCATAACTTCCCATTCTTCTATACAATATTTTTATAGTGCCTTGTGAAATGTTCCAAAGAGAAATGAACTCTGGGTTTCACATTTTATTCCAATGATTTTACATTCCATTTATTATGTTTTTAGTGTATGTATGTGTGTGCATGGCATGTTTGGCTTATTCTTCATCATTATTAGCTTACTTCACTGAAGACATTTTTTTTAAAGATTTATTTATTTATGTATTTATGTATTTATTTATTTATTTAACTCCCCCCCTAAGATGCTTCCCTTGTCTATCTGCACATTGCCCGCTCATTGTGTCTGCTCATTGTGTCTGCTTATCTTCTCTAGGAGGCACTAGGAACCAAACCTGGGACCTCCCACATAGGAAGCAAGTGCCCAACCATCTGAGCCACATCCATTTCCCACTGGCTGCGTCATCTGTCGGCTGTGTCATCTGTAAGTCACAGTGGTTTCGGCATCTGCTGGTTGTGGCATCTGCTGGTTGAGGCATCTGCTTGTTGAGGCGCTTGCTTGTCTTCTTTAGGAGGCACCAGGAACCAAACCTAGGTCCTCCCATTTGGGAGCAGGTACCCAACTACTTGAGCCACATCCACT
Organism: Cabassous unicinctus; assembly: GCA_029593785.1. NCBI lineage: Eukaryota > Metazoa > Chordata > Mammalia > Cingulata > Chlamyphoridae > Cabassous > Cabassous unicinctus. The sequence continues at coordinate 58,838 of JAQZBX010000663.1, read as the reverse complement.
CCCACTGAAGACTTTTTGATATCAAATTACTATTTTATTGCTGTTTTTAAAAGAGCAGCACTTCATCATGATATTAGTAAGTGCTTGGCAAATGTTTTGACTATATGCTAAAATTTGGAAAGCAAGAACTTTGCCTATTTTAACCAGTGAGTAACACTTCAATTGCCAACTTAGAATATGATTACCCAAAATAAAGAATTTCTGGAAGCTTCCAGCTATTGTCCTTTTACAGGTGAATAATTTTAAAAAATCAGAAACTGAAAGCCTTCCCCCTGATTTTTGGAACAAGACAAAAATGCCCAATTTCACCACTGCTAGTCAACACTGTACTGGAAATCCTTGCCAGAGAAACTGGGCAAGAAAAATAAATAAAAAACATCCAAATTGGAAAGCAAGACACAAAACTATGTATTCATAGATTACATAATCCTTTATATAGAAAATACCAAAGAATCCACAAGAAACCACTTGAAACTAATAAATGAATTCAGCAAAGTTGCAGGCTACAAGATTAATATGCAAAAATCAGTTGTATTAAGAAGACTTAATATTATTAAGATGTCCATAATACCCAAAGTGGTCCAAGGATTCAGTGCAACACCTATTAAAATCCCGGTAGCCTTTTTCGCATTATTGGAAAAGACAATTTTCAAATACATATGGAATTCCTATTGGCCCCAAATAGTCAAATCAATATTGCAAAGGAAGAACAAAGTAGGAGATCTTACTCTTACTGATTTCAAAATTTACTAAAAAGCCATAGTAATTAAAACACTGTGGTGGAATGTGTGAAGTTCAGTGGTTGAGTGCACACTTCAAATGTATTAGGTCCCAGGTTCAATCCCTGGTGATAAAAAAAATTTTTTTAATTAAAAAAAACACTGTGATACTAGTATAAAGACAATGGAATAGAGTAGAGGATTCAGAAATAAACCCATATATCTATGATCAGCTGAATTTTGACAAGAGTGACAAGTCCATTTATCGGGGAAAGAATGGTCTCTTCAGCAAATGCTTGGAATCTGTATATCCACTTTAAAAGAATGAAGTTGTACCCCTACCTTACAACATATACAAAAAATAACTCTAAATGGATCAAGGATCTAAAAATAAGAGCTAAAACCATAAAAGTTCTAGAAGAAAAAACAGAGGCAAACTTTCATAACCTTGGATTTTTTAGCGATTTCTTAGATATGACAACAAGAATACATGCAAAAGAAGAAAAAACAGGTAGAATGGGCTTCATCAAATTTAAAAAGTATTTTATAAAAAAGGACACTATCAAAAAAGTGAACAGATAACTTACAGAGTGGAAGAAAATAATTGCTAACCATATATCTGATAAGGGTTTAGTATGCAAAAATATATAAACAACTGCTACAACGCAACAGCAAAAAGGCAAATAACACAATTTTAAAAATGGACAAAGGACTTAAATAGACATTTCTTTAAAGAAGATATGCAAATGGCCAATAAGCACATGAAAACATGCTCAACATCACTAAACATCAGAGAAACACAATTCTGCATTTATTAAGATCAGTGCATACCAAAGACAAATATCAATCCATTGTCCTTCTGCCTGTCTAAGTGGCCACCCAAATGCTCAGAACAAAAGTTAAATAGAAAAGCAAAATTTATTTTGAGTAATAATGCTTTCAAAGTCATTAGGCTGCAATTCAAATTTGATCTTCAAATGAATAAAAATCTCAAACCTGTGAGAAGGAATAGTGTTTGCAAATTTTTAAAAATAATAATTAAAAAAAGAAAAGCACTAGAAAGAGGCTCCCTATGAGTTTCCACAACTTGATATAACTACCTTAACACCTTTCTGTACTTTAACACATCCCTCATAAGGCTGTTATTATGGTTACATTGTCATATTTGTCAAGTATTTAGAATCATGCCTGGCACACAGTAAGCACTGATTGCATGTCAAAAAAATAAATAAATTATGCCTCAGAGTCCAGAGCAGGATGCCCTTCCCATTCCCTGAAGCCTCATAAGAAAGAACGTTGTGGAAGGGATTCTATACAGTTCAAATGAAAGATACATTTTTGCAGGTGATGATCATTCAAATAAGAACTAATCAGTAAATATTTCTTAAAACAATAGATAGTTGAATGGCCCACCCCCTCAAAAAAAAAAAAAAAGAAAAATGTTACTGCACATTCCCAGGTCAAGGGACAGATGCAAAAGGAAAATTTTAAAAAATCAAAGCCAATATAATACAAGAAGAATGGTTTAGAGCTAAAGTTAGCCAAACCATACCTGATAATCTCAATTTTCTCATTTCACACTGTATACATAACAAAATCATACATAGCAAAGACCACATCACTTTGCAGGTGCGTAAACTGAGGCCAGAGTGACTGACACCTAATTAATGCCAAATTAATGTCTACAATCAAATATCTAATTATAATTAATGTTTTATGATGTGAAAGGTGAAAATTATACTGCATAAAATGCAGTGACACATTGAAGTCATTTTAACCAAAAATAAAGAAAAAAAATTTAATTACCTAATGAACTAAATATTTATGTTTTCAAAAGCTAAATATGCAGCATTTGTTATAGAATTATAGCTCCCATCCTTCATTGTTCAATTTCCAGACTTCTGGGTCAAGATCATGAATATCCATTGGTCAACAGAAGCATCTCTAGTTTTTATGTGCAATCACAAGGATAAAATGTTTTAATAAAACATTCCACCTACAGTTTCTGTTTCAGAATTTCAATCTCTCTAATAGATATGGTTCTTAAGTAAAGTAAATATGACAAAATGTATCACTTTGAATCTACAAACTTGTTACATTTACTCAATAATATATTTGTGGAGAAAAAAAGATTTATATCAAGTAGGAGTTTGTGTCGTTTAAAACATTTTAAAATTCATGAGTAAGACACAGAAATATTGCCAAAAATGACTCAATTAATTTTGTGTATAAAATAAAACTGAAGTAGATTATTTTATTGCCTGTAGAATAGTACAAATATTTATGGGCTCAGATTCAATTCATGATACATGAGAAAGACTGGGAATAAGTATTTCAAGTTTATATGAGTATTTTCACACGGAAATCCAAAGATAATTGAACACCTATTTATCATATAACTATGAATGACAAAGAAGATATTTTTATCCTGGAAAAAAAATATTTTGTTCTTCAATGCTGCAGTTACCAGTTATTTTCATAAAAGGTTATGAATGAGAGAAAGAACAGAACGAAAGGATGAAAGAATGAAAGACCAAGGAAGGAAGCTTGATTCTTTCTCCAATGATTAAAAAAAATTATCTAAATGTGAAGGAAATGAGTTGGAGTTTGGAAAATTCTAAAGTACCATATTAGATAAAATATGCAAATCTAGATTTTATTAATTAAATCTTGAAAATATATCATAGTGAAATAAATAAATAAAATATGAACATAATATAAAAAATACCTAATACCACTGCATAAATGCTTACTTATTTACTGTAACTTCACTTTTAAGAAGAGATATATCAGAGAGGTTCACTTTCTATAAAATGATAAAATGTGTCATGAATACTTCAAGTTTTAAAATCTGTGTTTTTCCTTTGAAATATTTACTTGGGAAAACAACTCAAACTTATCAACTCCTCAACAGTAATTTTAAAAAGTAGAATGAAATAACTGAGTAGGCATGCCTGAACTTAACAAATTAATAAACTGAATTAAAATCTTAAATCATCTCATCAGTATTTTATCTAAAAGTAGTCCCATTAGACATGATACATATTATTTAGTGAGTTACATTTTGCCATTAGTTAAAATTTTTAAAGAAGAAGCTTAAATTAAATGCATTTTTAAAAAATTGATCTAGTTGATTTCCAATATAATTCATTGCATATTTTAACATCTCCATGCTTAAGGCACAGTAGTCTCCCAACATATATTTTCAATCTTTTCAATCTTTATTCCAAGATTTTACTAAATAGCTGTATATTTGTATATATATATATATTATACATTTAGAATTTCCTGTTGTACACACACACAAACAATGTGTAATTCTTTCATGACAGGTCACTGTAAGATGATTTTCCCAGTGTTATTTAAATGCACATATACCCACTAATATTTACAATTTGAAAGTGACATTACTACTCTCATTTATATAAACCCTGACCTATTATTGATAGCTATAAATTCTGAGAAAAACTTTTCTTTCCAAGAGCAGTATGAAAGTTCCAGTAAATGAGAAAAACTGATTTCACATGGGAAGCAATTTAATAATGCAGATTAACCTCTGATATACATAATGCTTTAAGGAAAATAGATAAAATTATGCCCTTGCTTGTCTGGCAAAAAAAAAAAAAAAAGTTTCAGTAAACCATTTACCAGTCTATAAAATACACCAGAAAATATAATGTTGCCTGTGCTTTCTGATCATTATTCTACCCTCATTTTTCAATAGATAATATTACACTTGTGGTGTAGGCCTTGACAACAGCACCCATAAATCAATTCCAGATATCACATTAATCATGTTCTTGTAATCAGTAGCTATTCAACAAAAATTTCCATCTCATTTTTTGTTGGGAAACAGCCACATTAAGGCTTTGATCCTGGTGAAGTTTAAGTGATTATATTGTCATAATATACTGAAGTCCCTTCTGTCCACTTGCTGCCGCAGGATTAATGAGATTCTGTGGAAATGGAAGGTTTCTTCAGTCAGTGCCTTGTCCAGGCAGGAGCTGGTATTCCACAGAGAAAAGTTTTATTTTTTCAGAATAACAGCACTTCTCTTTTTGAGATGGACGTAAAAGAAAGCACAGCCTTAGTTTCATAGCACATTCAGGCTCCTGCATTTGGTTAGTATGTGTCTAGTCAACAAACTGTTTATCAACAAAAATATCTCTTTGAATTAAAGTGAACATGTCTTACTACAAATTTAATATGGACGTTTAAAACGTGTATTGATAGTTTGAAAATGACAATTCCAAATTTTCAGTATTTATTCTCACATTTTTGAACATTAGATTAACACAAATTTAATTTTGACCTACAGAAGTCGTAAATATGAGGCATGATATCTGAAGATGGTGATTGACTAGTAGTTAGAGAAACATTTCTTTATCAACTCTTAATTAACTTCCTGCACTTTATTATTTATTTGAGAATTACTTATGAAAGTGGATGTTTCTAAGATGGCTGAGAAATTTTGGCAAATATAAAGTATTTGCAATATTATTAGAAATGCAATGGTAAGGAAGAATAATGTTTAAGTTTATTCTTCCTGCTTGGGCCTTTTGTTTATATTTGTTTGCTATTTCCTTATATTGTACCTTAATCATTTTGAGGCTTTTTTAGTTTAGGTTATTAACCTAACTTCAAGTGAAAAGTGCAATTAACTTTGCAATGTGATTTTAATCTTAAAAATTAAAACAAGTTACTGACTTATTCTCAATATGCCAATATGTTTGGTAATAGGAAACATACATAGAGTAAACGCAGATAACAAAGAGGTAAATCTAGTAAGGGTACGGAAATATAGAATTTTTAGGCTAATCTTAGATATCATCTGGTAGTTCCACATCAGTTTATAGATGGACAAACAGCACTCTTGAGATAATAATGGAGATAACTATAGTCACAGGATGTAAATGTTCTCTGCCATCCATTTATTGGTCTATTTACAATTACAGATAATAGCCTGTTTGCTATAAAACTAATAGTCCTTAGTAAAGATGGTCCAGTGGGATCCATATATTTCATGATCTTTAATAATATTTATTCACTCCATTTTTGGCTGATTACACTAAATATAGGCTAATATTTTGTACATAAAAATGTGTTTATCAAAAAGAAAATCAGGCTGATATGTGGTGGTAGAAAAGCAATAGGGAGGCAGTTACTGTTCTACTCATATCTGTTACCAGGAAAAAGTACTGATAGATAACTTTGAGAAGCCATTTGATAATAGATAGTAATACTTAACATTCTAAAACTCAGGATTTTCACATGTGACTAGGGATACACATACCAATATCATCCTTCTGACATTTTAATAACCAAACATCAGAAACTATTCACATGACCATCAACAGAGGAATGGCTATATGGTGTTATATATATGAAGATTGCAAATGTATAGTTATGAAGGAAAAACCCAAAATTTTTTAAAAAGTTGGTTATATTTTAAATATAAATAAAACATTATGACAAATTTTCTGCTTTCATATATATGTATAATCATATGATGAAAGCATTATACAATCAGGAAATACAATGGAATCCATGAAAATAAATCAATAAAACGAACTAAGTGGAAGATTGTAGAGAACAAAGTTTGAAAAAGAAAGTAAATAATAGAGCCTCAGAGAACTGTGGGACAACATAAAGTATACCTCTTGTGTGTAATCAGAATCTAAAGGAAGAGGAGAGAGAAAAATGTCAGACAGAATATTTGAAAGAATAATATCTGAAAAGTTCCATATTTGATGAAAAATCATGATCTACAAATCCAAGAAGGCCACCAAACCCAATGACTACATACACAAAGAGATCCACATGTAGATATCACAGACAAGCTGACAAATCCAAAGGCATAAAAATCAAATCTTGAAAGCAGCAAGTGAAAATAACTCATCCAATAAAGGGAAACAATAATATAACTAAGAACTGTTTCCTCATCAGCAACAGTGGAGGCCAGAAGAGAGTAGATTCACATTAAAAGTGTTGAAAGATAAAATTGTCAACCAAGAAATCTATCTAGCAAAGCTAACTTTCAAAAATGAATACAAAGCAAACTTCAACAGTTAAAAAAAAAGATCAACTTAGGAAAATGGACAAAAGTCATTAACAGGTATTTCACTGAAGAGGATATACAGATGGCAAATAAGCACATGAAAATATGATGAACATCATGGCTATCAGGGAAATTCAAATTAAAACCCCAGTGAGATATCATTATACACCTATCTGAAATGACAAAAAAAAAAAATATATATATATATAGTGATAGCACCAAATACTGGAGAGGATTTAGAAAACTGCATTACTCATTCCTAGTGGAAATGTAAAATGGTACAGCCATACTGTAGGAGAACTAGGTATTTCTTACAAAACTAAAATGCAATTATCATACTGCCCAAAATTTTACCTTGGACATTAACGCCGGATAAAGAAAAACTTAAGTTTGCATAAAAACTTGTATGTGTATGTGAGGGAAAAGATGTGGCTCAAGCAGTTGAGCACCTGCTTCCCACATGGGAGGTCCCGGGTCTGGTTTCAGGTGCCTCCTAAAAAGAAACAAAAACAAACATCAAGCAAAACAAACAAAAAAACCAACTCAGGGAAGCCAATGTGGCTCAGTGGTTGAGTGCTGGCTTCCCACATACGAGGTCCTGGTTCAATCCCCAGCCCCTAGTACCTAAAAAAACAAACAAACAACAACAACAACAAAAAATCAACAACAACAAAAAACTTGTATGTGAATGTTCATAGGACTTTTAATTGCAATAGCCAAAAACTGGAATCAGCATGGATGTCATTCAACAAGTGAATCGTTGAACAAACTGAGTCACATTCATACTATAGAATAATTCTTTGCAATAAAAAGGAATTAACTATTTATACAAGCAACAATTTAAATGAATCTCCAGGCAATTATACTGAGTGAAATAACAAATTAACAAACAAACAACATTAATATAAATGGAATCATACCATTTCAAATGTTAAACATTGTATGATTCCATTTATATAATATTTTTGAAATTACAAAATTTTAGAGACAGTAAACAGCTAAGTAGCCGCTTAGAGTTAGGGATGGTGAATGGAAGAGAAGGAGAGATATGACTGTGGTTATAAAAGGGAAATATGGCAGATACTTGTGGTAGTGGCACTCTTCAGTACCATAGTGTTGGTGAATACACAAACTTACAGGTGATAAAACTATCCAGAGTTTAAGTTATGCACACACAAATGAGTACAAGTAAAACTGAAGAAATCTGAGTAAGGTTCATACGATTGATAGATTATATCAAAGTCAATATATTCTGGTTGTGATATTATACTATAATTTTGCAAAAAGGTGTCATTGTTGAAAATTGCCAAGTACATAAGAGATCTGTCTGTATGAATTCTTAAAACTGCATGATAATCTTCAATTGCCTCAACACAAATTTCAATTTTAAAATGAAGGTGAAATAAAGGTACCCTTGTAAAAACAAAAGCTAAAGTATATCCTTCAGAGTGAGAAAAATATGACACCAGATGATAACTCAAATCTAAAAGAAGAAATGAAAAGACAAGAAATGTAAATATATGGGTAAACATAAACACAAGATTGCATAAAACAATGGTAAGAACACTTTATTGTTGGGTTTACAACAAATATAACTATAATACATATGACAAAGGAGGGAGGAGAAATTAAAGCAAAGTTACTTTATTTTACCAGAATTACATTAGTATTAATGTGAATATATAGTAAAAATGTATATATTCAATCATTTAGAAAATAACTTTAAAAATCAACAGAAGAACTAAAATTGTATACTTAAAATATGTGGAAACAAAACTGACATATTAAAAAATTAATAAACAATTCTACAATTAGAGTTAGAGATTTCAGCAACTGTCAGTAATTGATAGAGCAACTGGACAGAAAATTAGCAATTATATAGAAAATCTGAACAACACCATCCATCAACACGACCTCACATTTTTTGGAAAAATTAAAATGCCAAAGTAGAGAATTTTGCAGTAGATCAAAAATATTAAAGAAATTGAAATTATAGCCATGATTTCCCCTGCGACTCCGCATGTTAAAAATCATAAACAAAAACAAAATAGACCTAATGAATTGAGAGAAAAGTTCTATCAAACTTCTAAGAGACAGTTAATAATGTCTATTTTATGCAAATTTCCCAAGAAATAGAAAAAAGAAAAAGTGCACACTTTCCAAGATAATCATAATTTTTAAACCAGAAAAAGTATAATAAATGAAAATTATAGCTTCATTTCACTTAAAAATATAAGTTCCAAAATCCTAAATACAAAATTGTCCAACATGATCCAATCATGTATTAAAAATAATGCCGAACGAGGAGGAGGGGGCAAGATGGCAGCAGGATAGGGAGCTCCAAGTGTCGGCTTGTTCTACAGTGCAGTTAGTAATCAGCCAGAGCTATCTAAATCACCTGTTTGGGGGCACAGGAAACCAGAAGAGCATCCTGCAACATCTTTGGAAGAATGGAACAAGGAGACTGCCCATCTGCAGTGAAGATCCATGAGGAGAGCATTCTAGGCCTCAGAGGCCGGTACCTGTCACCCACTAGCTGAGCAAGACACCTTGGGAACTATTCCCTAGCTGGAGTTGCAAGCTTCATTTCCCCAAAACAGAGGGAGGAACAAAGAGTTGGGCACCAACTTCAGCTACTGATTAGTAAATTCAGATGGCAAAGTCCAATCCTAAGTACCAGCTAAAGTTTGAACCTGTCCAAGTTGGAAAATGACATCCATTTTAACTCCACTCCTTGCATAAGGGAAAGCGGGACTGATTGAAAGTCACAGGGACAGTAGGAACTAGCTTCCTCCCACCCAGGTCAGATTGCTGCATTAGCCTGGGCTCCAGCCCAGCCTCCGGGCAGCAAAGAACCTGCCTCACCAGGCTCTGTATGCACCTGTAGTCACTTTTGATCCACACAGGCTGAATTGATGGGCACCCATATGGCTACACACCCACCTCGGATTGGACCATAGGAGGCTGGTGTTTCTCAAGCCTCCTCAGGCTGCTACAAGTACTTTCAGACCACACAGACAGACAAGATTATGTGCACACCTGTGGCTACATCCCTGCCCCCAACAGGGCAAGAAGAAGAACAGTGCTCTTTCAGCTTCTCCAGGCAACTGCAGTCACTTTCAGCTCTCATGGACTAGATTGTTAAGCATACCTGTGACTCCATCCCCGCTCCTGACAGGGCAGCAGGAGGGACTGTGCTCCTTTATCCTCTCCCGGCAACTGCAGTTGCTTTTGGCCAAGATGGACAAGATTGTTGTGCACACCTGTGCTCCATCCCTGCCCTTGCCAGGGGAGGAGATGGGCTGATTCTTTGTCTATCTGGACAACTGCAGTCTGTTTTAGCCAAAATGCCTTAGTGTACTGCCTACAACTGTGGCTCCATCTGTGCCCCAGTCAGGGGAGGAAGGGGCATGGAGCTTCATCAGTCTTTCTGGGTAACTATAGATGGTCTTCACTTGCATGGCTTGGATTACTGCATACAGCTGCAGCTCTGACCCCACCCATGGGAGGGGAGAAAGATGGGAAAGCTTCATCATTTCCATCATTTAGCCTCCATGGTTTACAGTACCAACCACATCCTCACCTCATACTCCACCCCCAACAAGGGAAAAATGGCAAGAAACAGATGAAAAAGAGCTGAAAAAATTCAAGTTGACTAAACAAAAGCTATTAAAAAGTTCCAAAATAATTTGAAATGAGTGTCAAAGATGGGCTGTAGCAAACAGCCAATCAAATAGAAAGTCCCAGACTAAGGAGATAAACTGAGCCCAAAACAAATACATCAGGTAAATCAGATGCTAAGACACTAACAAAAAATTACAAGCCATACCAACAAACAGGAAGATATGGAAACAAAGGAGAAAACTAAACCTCTAGAGGAGTTGAGAAAACTAATCAGATATTCAGACAAATCTCCTTAATAAATTCAATGTGATGGTGGAAGAGATAAAGGGTATTAAGACAACACGGGGTGAGCACAACAAAGAATTTGAAAGCATACACAGAAAACCAGCAGATCTTATGGGACTGAAAGGCACAAGTGAAATTAAAAATACACTTGAGGCATATAACAGCAGCTTTGAAGAGGCAATAGAAAGGTTCAACGAGCTTGAAGACAAGGGCCTTGGAAAGCAAAAACACAAAACAACAAATAAGGAAAGGAATAAAAAAAATTGAACAGGGTCTCTGGGAACTAAATGATGGCAAGAGATATGTAAAAAATATGTGTCATGGGTGTCCCAGAAGGAAAAGAGAAGGGAAATGGGGCAGAAAGAATATTTGTGGAAATAGTGGTAGAAATTTCCAAACTCTATTGAATGACATAGATATTCATGCCCAAGAAGCATAACATACTTCAACCCAAATAAATCCGAATAGACCTACTTCAAGACACCTACTGAGAATGTCAAATGCCAAAGATAAAGAGAGAAGTCTGAGAGTAGCAAGAGAAAAGTGATTAATCACACACAAGAGATGTCCAATAAGGGTAAGTGCTTATTTCTCATCAGAAACCATAGAGGCAAGAAGTCAGTGGTGATGTATTTAGGTACTGAAAAAGAAAACCTGCCAGCCAAAAATCGTATATATGGCAAGAATGTCTTTAAAGAATGAGAGAAAGTTTAGAATATTCCCAGATAAACTGTGAGAATTTGTAACCAAATTCTCTTCAGGAAATACTGAAAAGTTTGCTACAGTCTGAAAAGAAAAGACGGGAGAGAGAGACTTGGAAGACAGTCTTAAAATGAAGGTTATGTAAGTAAACATAACTAAAAGTATAAAAAGAATGATGAAAATAAGATATGACAGATAAAACCCAAAGGTCAAAATGGGTGAAGTATGGCCTTTACAGTAATAACATTGAATGATAATGGATTGAACTCCCCAATCAAAAGAAAAGAATGGCAAGATGGATAAGAAAATATGAGCCATCTATATGCTGTTTTGTTACAAAAGAGTAACCTTAAACCCAAGGATACAAATAGATTGAAAATGGAAGGCTGGAAAAATATATTCCACATGTGCAATAAACAATTTTAAAAAAAGCTGGAATAGCTATCATGATATCAGAAGAAATAGACTTCAAAAGCAAAGCTGTTATTAGAGACAAGGAAGGACATTAAAAAATAATAAAAGGGGCAAATCAGCTGGAAGAAATAATAATAATAAATGTATATGCACCTAACCAGGATGCCCCAAAATGCATGAGGCAAACACTGGCAAACTGAAGGGAGAAACAGATATCTCTACAATGATAGTTGGAGATTTCAATATACCACTGTCATCATGGGATGAGACATCTGGGCAGAGGATCAATAAAGAAACAAAGAGTTTGAAGAATATGATATATGAAATAAACCTAATTGACAGATATATAACATTGCATCCCAAAACAGCAGGATATACATTCTTGTCAAGTGCTCATGGACCATTATTCAAGGTAGACCATATCTTAGGTCACATAACAGATCTCAATAAGTTTAAAATGATTGAAATTATACAAAGTTCTTTCTATGATCATAATGGAATGAAGTTGGAAATCAACAAAAGGGACAATTCACAAATATATGGATATTAAACAACACACTCTTAAATAATCAGTGGATCTAAGAAGAAATTGCAAGAGAATTCGGTAAATATCCTGAGATGAATGAAACAAGAACACAACATATCAAAACTTATGGAATGTAGCGAAGGCAGTTCTGGGAGGGAAATTTATGCTCCTCAATACTTGCATTAAAAAAGGAGAAAGAGCTAAAATCAATGACCTCAATACACAGCTGGAAGAAGTAGAAAAAAATAGCAAACTATTCCCAAAGCAAACAAAAGTAACAAAATAACGAAGATCAAGAAGAAATAAATGAAATTGAGAATAACAACAAAAAAGGAATAGAAGAATTAACCAAACCAAAAGCTGGTTCCTCAAAAAGATCAAGAAAATTGATACACCCTTTGCTAGACTGACAAAGTAAAAAAGAGAGAAGATGCAAATAAATAAAATTTGAAATGAAATCAGGGATTTACAACTGACCCCACAGAAGAAAAAAAAAAGAGATCATAAGAGGATACTATAAACAAATGTATGCCAACAAACTAGACAATTAGATGAAAAGGACAAGTTCCAAGGAACATACAAATGACCTACACTGACCCTAGAAGAAACAGAAGACCTCAACAAACCAATCAAAAGTAAAGAGATTGAAGCAGTCTTCATAAACCTCCCCAAAATGAAAAACTCTGTACCAGATGGCTTACAGGTTAATTCTACCAATTATTCAAAGAAGATTTAATACTAATCTTATTCATACTCTTCCAAAACATTGAACAGGAGGGAATGATACCAAACTCATTTTATGAAGTCAGCATCACCCTAATACCAAAGCCAGATAAAGATATTACAAAAGAAGAAAATTACAGACCCATTTCTCCAATGTATATGGATGCAAAAATCCTCAACAAAAATACTTGCTAATCGAATCCAACAACACGTTAAAATAATTATTCATCATGATCAAGTGGGTTTTATCTCAGGCATGCCAGCATGGTTCAACACAAGAAATTTAATCAGTGTAATATATCACATTAATAATTCACAGAAGAAAAATCACAAAATCATCTTGATTGATGCAGAAAAGGCATTTGACAAAATACAGCATTATTTTTTTATTAAAAAAAATAACAACAATCCTTTAGAAAGGAATTGAAGGAAACTTTCTCAACTTGATAAAGGGCAAATATGAAAATCCCACAGCTAAGATTGTACTCAACCGTGAAAGACTAAAAGCTTTCCCGTTGGGATTGGTAACAAGACAAGGATGCCCACTGTCACCACTGTTATTCAATATAGTGTTTGAGCTTCTAGCTAGGGCAATCAGGCAAGAAAAAGAAATAAAAAGCATCCAACTGGAAAGGAAGAAGTAAAACCTTCACTATTAGCAAAGGATATGATCCTATACCTAGAAAGTCCTGAAAAAACTACAACAAATCTACTAGAGCTAATAAACAAATTAAGCAGAGTGGCAAGATATAAGATTAACATGCAAAATTTCAGTAGTTTCTATACACCAGTAATGAGCAATCGGAAGAGGAAGTCAGAAAAAAGTTCCATCTACAAAAGCAACTAAAAAAACAAATATCTGGTCTAGGTTTATTCAAAGGGTAAGGCCAGAAACAGAAACAGAATAGCCAGAAACATCTTTAAAAGGAAGAATGAAGTTGGAGGATCCTCACTTCCAGACTTTAAATCATATTACCTAGCTACAGTGGTAAAAACAGCATGGTACTGGAATAAAAATAGACATATAGACAACTGGAACTGAACTGATTGTTCAGAAACAGACTCTCATATCTGTGGTAAAGTGATTTTTGACAAGGCTATCAAGCCCACCCAGCAAGGGCAAAACAGTCTATTCAACAAATGGTGCTGAGAGAACTGGTTATCCACATACAAAAAAAAAAGAGGACCCCTATCTCACACATTATAGAAAAATTAATACAACATGGATCAAAGACCTAAATATGAACGCTTGAACTATAAAACTTCTAGAAGAAAATGTAGGGATACATCTTCAAGACCTAGTGTTAGGTGGTGGTTTCTTAAACCTTACACCTAAAAGATGAGCAATGAAAGGAAAAATGGATAAATGGGACCTCCTCAAACCAAAACACATCAATGATCCTCCCCTGCCACAGTTGTAACTCTTCTGTTATCTAAAATCTCATGAAAAATGAAGCCAAGAATATCACCAAATACAAGTAATAGGAAAATGAAATAATAGTGATAGGTTTAAATGTAAGAAAGAAAATACATAGTAATTTAGAAAAACTAAAACTAAAATAAAGTAAAAAAAGAAATTGGAATATTAAGAAAATAATGAAAAATATTTTTAAAAATCAAATAAATAAAAATAAATTTTTTTTTGATGTTTTGCCTTTTATCACCGTAATAACTGTTGTCCTGTATGTACAGTGGCATTTTCTTCCATTTCTTCCCCAGTGTTTTTTTTTTATTTTGTCTTCAAAGATGTTTTAGGTCACAGTAAAGTCACATACAGAATATAGGGGACTTCCATATGGCCAACATCCTCCCCCTTTTCCCCATTTCCATATTAATAACCTTTTTACATGTGGATGGTACATTTCTTACAACTGATGCATAAATATTGAAACACAGCTACTAACCATGGTCAATGGTTTATATTATGTTTTACATTTTAGACCATACACTTTTACAAATTTTTCATGAAATTTAACATGGCCTGTATCCATCATTGCAAGATCATGCAGAACACTTCCATTTCCCCCTAAATACCCCCTCTTCCATCTTTTCTATTCCTCCCTCCCCCTTCACTCGGGGTCCACAGCTACCGCCAGGCTTCACTCCTTAAAAGACAAGATTCATAGATACTTGCTACAACCCTGAGGGATTGACAAATTAGTCTGTTCTCCCCTATAAAGAACCACTCATGTTCTCAAGAGACACCTTCCCCCCTGTTTGGGAACATATCGGGCTTCCTCAGGATGGGAGTCCAACTCCTTCCCACTCATTATGTGGGTCTCCACCCACTGATACAACACACTATGACAAAATACTCACTTGCACATTCTCTAGAAGACTGCCCCAGAGACTTCAATTTCTGGGCTGTCCATATGCCAGCTGGGCCCTGACCTTCAGCAGAGTTGCAACACCTACTCCAGTTCATTGGACTCACCCAGGACAACTAACAAGGAGGTGAGGATGGACAACCACCATACCAGGGAACCAAGAGTGTCTATAACTGTAAGCAAGAGAGTCCCATCCATCACTCATATGGGATCAAGGCCTCCTGTCAATCAGAGGTGGCATGGACATTACCATCCCAGAATCCTCAGGAATGTTGGATAAAATATGGACTAGAGTAGACTTTACTGGTATTCTACTGCAGAATTATTGTGATTCTAGCAATGGAAGAAATTATATCATGGATGTGGAAACAGTGGCCACTGGAGATGCTGAAGTCAGGGAGAGGGAAAAAAAGGTACAATATGGGGCATTTTCAGGACTTGGAATTGTCCTGAATGACATTGCAACAACAGATACAGGCCATTATATATCCTGCCATAAGCTACAGAATTGAGTGGAAAAGAGTATAAACTACAATGTAAATTATAATCCATGCTTAGTGGAAATGCATCAAAATGTGTTCATCTATTGCAATGAATGTACTACACTAATGAAAGAAGTTGTTAATGTGGGGTAAAGTGGGAGGTGTGGGGAGTGGGGCATATGAGAATCCCTTATATTTTTTATATATCATTTTATGTAACCTAAGTATCTTTTAAAAATAAATAAAAAATATATCTTTTAAAAAGTGTAGAAAATGGCTATAGTTAATGGTAACACATTATAGTGAGTTTAACTAAAACAGCTGGCTTATAAATGGGATTGTGGCTGAAAGGGGTAGTCTAGGGATGTAAATGTGATTTGAAAGAAAGCTAGAGAATAATCTAGGGACTGAATAATATAGTGAACCCAGTGGTTAATGCGGATTGTAATTAATAGTAAAAATACAAGAATGTTC
The DNA here is from genome assembly GCA_029593785.1 of Cabassous unicinctus. Lineage (NCBI taxonomy): Eukaryota > Metazoa > Chordata > Mammalia > Cingulata > Chlamyphoridae > Cabassous > Cabassous unicinctus. Next base: position 42,504 of record JAQZBX010000663.1, on the reverse strand, counting down.
TTCTATGAACTAGAACAAATACATGTCTTTATTACAAGGTGATAAGAATGTGATGATACATGGGAAGATACAATTAATAATTTATGGACTATAGTTAATAGCAATATTGTAATATTCTTGTATCAATGCCAAAGAAGGTACTATATCAATGCTAAGGGTTAATAAAAGGGGGGTGTGGGATTTTTTTCTTTTGAACTAAGAATATCCAAAATTTACCAAGGTGATCACTGCACAACTTGGTCTTGAAAGTGACAGCCACTGAGTGTACACTCTGAATGAACTGTATAAGGCATGGGATTGTATAACACAGTGAACCATGTGTGAATGATGGATGGTGATTAACAGTACATATATGACAGCATTGCCTCATGAACTGTAACAAAAGTACAATATTAATACATGGTGTTAATAATACAGGGGTGTATGGAAAAAACATACCAAATGTAAGCTATGGACCATAGTTAGTAGTAATATTTTGATGATATTCTTTCATAATCTGTAACAAATGTTCCAAAACAATGCAAGATGTTGGTAGGAAGATGATATATGGGAATTCTGCACATTTTGCATGAGTGTTTTATAGGCTCTCAACTTCTCTAAAAAAAATAAATATTAAAAAATAATGAACCATCATCAATTAAAATCTAATTAAAACAAGCAAGGATGTTTCAACTTAAAAAATCATTAGTTATTATTATATTGCGTAAATGAGTAAGATTAATTTAATGCTGAACTTAATGTTAACAAACAAAGGATAGGTGGTTGGATGAATTGGAAAGAGGGAAGGAAGGAAGGAAAGAAGGAAGGTCCATAGGGAGAAAGGGGAGGGAGGCAGGAAGAGAACAAGAGAGAGAGGGAGATCAGAAGGGAGGGAGAGACTAGGAAAGGATGATCGTAAGAATGATAATACCAGCAGAATAATGGAAAAATGACTGTGGAAATTCATTCTGGGTGCCAGGAAAAGAAACTATGGAAGGTTCCCCTTTCCCCCACTGGGAAATGATGCAAAATTAGCCTCCCAGAGGATTTGGTTTCCCATTCTCCTAATCATAGCACCCTTCTCCACAGGGGGCTATGACTCACCACACGCCCCTCTATCCTCAGATGCAGGGCAGCTGTCTCTCCAAAACCTGTGTAAACAGCTAACTCTAAGTCCAGGCTGCTGCCCTGAACATTTGCAGTCCTCTGTAAAGGTTGTTTTTCATTTCTGTCCTTTAGGGAGCCAAAGGAAGCAAGAGTGCAAACCACTCCCTTGAAACATTAAACATCCCTCCACATTAAAAAAAGAAGGGAGGGAAGGGGAGAAGGAGAGAATTGAGCTAATGAAGGAGAAGAGAGGCCAGATGAAACTGTTACACAATTAATGATCAACAACAACAAAAGCTGGAATTCCGGTTGATGGGAGGGCAAAAATCACGTTTAATTAACTACAAGATGCCAACCAAAGTAAGAATCAGAGTTTATGGAAAAACAGTAATTCCTAGATAAACTAATGGAATATATGAAGTCTGTGTCTGGTATTCTTCCCCAGGCATAGCCATATTTTTATTCCCAAAATTTTACCCTGTATTTCATTTTTGTTTTGTTTAACTTTGTATGAAATCATAAATAATAGAGGAACAGCCCCCAGGTATTTTCCAAGCATACAGAATTCCACAAAATATTTTGTGGAAAACTCAAGAGCTTTCTTAGGCAAACAACTATAGAGCTCCTCCTAGTTTATCTCTTTTCAATGGATTAAATTGAAGGCCATAAGAATTCTATGCAAATTCATAATAACAAAAGGTTTTGAGAAGCTATGCAGTAAACTGTTTTAGTCAGTATTGTAAAATAGAATATTCATGTGTTTTATTCATAACATATATTAGCATTCTGCTGAACATTCCATAGAACATACTTGGAAAATTCTAAGTTAGGGTATTGTCTGATAATTGCTTACGTTGTAGACACTTCCTGGGATCCCAGACCTTAAGGGTTTCAACTCTGACTCCTCCCCTCTGCATGTATTATCTATGGTACTTAATTTATCAGTTTATATATCTCTGTCCTCTCATGGATTCATTCCACTTGTCTCAATGTCAAAAAAAAAAAAAAAACTTATGAAGAAAACATGTTTTTGTATCCTGTGTTTACAATAATACCTAGGGACTTGTACAAATTAAATGTATATTTATTGAAAGTATGTAGGTAAAAATGAATGAATGAATGATGAATGAATGAAAATATCATTTGCTTTACTCTCTGCAAAAGTCAGTAGTAAGTAGAGATCTACAGCATGGGAACAGAAGGAACTTTTGCATGACAGTTATTTCTACCTCTCTTTTCTAGTAGCAGTTTAGCCAAAGATCGCTTGGTTTGTTAACCCTGATATGTTGCCAGCTTTTGGCTCTTGTGACTCTTTTTTCCCTTCAATAATAACCCCTACCATAAGAATGGCAAAGAGAAGGTTAAATTCAATTCTGTAAAATATTGTTAAGAGTTTGCAACTCCAGGAAAGGTTTTATAGTGAGGAAAATTGAATCTAATGGAAAAGGGGGCTACTTGAATCACTGTGCATTTCATTTATCTGTCTATCTCTGTTCCTAATTACTACTGATACGTGACTTTTGGCAAGCCCATAGAGGTCTCAGAAGATTGTTAATTTTTTTTAAAATGACCAAAGCATAATACTGAAAAGCTTCAGTGATTCATGTAAAAGAAAGCACGACTTACATCATGTGATTCATGTGATGTTGACACTTGCTCTAATTAACCATTTTTAAACTCTTCATATAACAGAGGATGTTCAAATTATATAATGGTATGTGTGATTCCTATCTTGCCAGGAAACAAGATCTAATTAGTTGGGTTAAATATAAAGTTCAAACACTGAGATGCTGATTTTCATTCATTTATTCCACAAAAATAAGGCTATGAGCCCTAATACCTCCAATTCACCAACACTCTAAAACCATGTGTTAGGAAACAGGCTCTTGGCTCAAATGAAGACAGTAAGTCAGAAGAATAGTAATGTTACTTTGATCTATATCTGTTAGGCAGTAGAGTCTATTTAATTCTTTAATCATATCTAACTATGACCCTTCTAAAAAATATATCACATACAAACAAAACAATCAGAGATTCAACTACTTCAAAATGTAACAAATCATATACTTCTGGGGACATTTTAAAAAGCAAAGAAAAATACTTAGATTACATTATTCATTATCATAATCTTCCTTTCATAGAAGATCTAAATGTACTTTAAATTCACTAATTTTCACAAGAATTTATAACTACATTTTAGAACTAACAACTTCAACCTGCCAATAAGGGTAAAATACTTATTTGACAACCATTTCCTAAGTAGTTACTTTTTTTGGCTTCATATAACCGTAGTGCTGCAAGAATTCATTTTTGTAATGGTTTTTTCCAAAGTTGAGAAGATGCCACAAATGTGCTGGTATCTGTTTTTCTCATACTTGGTGAGAAAGTGTAGACCTAAATGAGTTAGAGGATGATGGTTTTGTAATTCTGATAAGTTTCCATATTGAAGCACTCCACCCGTAACAAAATAGAGCTAATAAAATAGCAAAATACATACTTGTCCTATCACAGAAGTTTGCCACAAAGGAGCCCATAAAAGAATAAACTAATCACATCAACAACCTGTCTGAGGCTGCGTGCTTAATGATACTTCTACCACACAGGCATTTACAGTAAATAATTTGTTGTAAGCAGTTTAATGTTTTCTGTGTAACTGTGAAACTTTTTAACAGAGACTATGAGTGTCTGTTTATATACTTTCCCCACATCATGAATCTCAATAATTATGCTGTTTTTTAAAAAATCTGAACTATTTTTGTCAAATGAAAGATATTTTAAAAGAAGCGCTGGTATTTAAGAATAGAATCAGTAACCATAAGGAATATATAACTAAAAAACTGGAGTTTCATTTAAAATAATTGAATTTGATTTATGCAGCATATCTTTGAAAATGAATCTCTAGACGGAAAACGAATAATGACTGGAGTAATCATTTTTTTGTTTAAACCACCTAACTCATTTTTTTCTTCAGCTAAAATACCTTAAACCTTACAGAGTTTAAATATTTAGCAAGAGATATACTGAGTGAGTCTCATTAATACATATAGGCCAGTTTTTCCTAGGTAAGTAGGTATGTGCACTGAATTCTTGTTCAATATAATGAGGTCATGCTTAAATAAAAATATATACATGTCCAGAAAATTTAAGCTTAATATTAAGGTATGTGAAACCTACTTGGTTTTTCTCTTTTTCCTTCTACTTCTTGCTAAAATGTTTATTCATAACAGTATGCATTCAGTTGTTCTACCCCTAGTTAAAATACATAAACTCACTATATTTTTTAAATATATTTAAAAGTTAAATCAGAACAATATTCCTTCAAGATACATAAATCTCATTCAGACTTTTGGGGGGAACATAATGACTGTCATTCCTTTACACTGCTTACAGAGATAGAACTAACACTTCAAGTTCTTTACAGTTTTTCAATCTACCCTCTCATTTGTCTTAATGTTTTATTTATGCCAGTTACACATCATGAACAATCATACAAAACATTTTATTTGTGGGTGGATGTAATCTTTTCCTGTTATAAGAATGGAAGTCCAAAATAATATTTCAGTTCTTGCATGGTTATATGTATATACCTATGAAATGAAAACAGACCATGGTCTTACTTGAAGTTTTTTTTGTTTGTTTGTTTTAAGATATGCAAAACAAAAAAGAAATTAAGATTGCCTGCAATAAAGAAATATTTAATGAAATGTACTCAGAAAATCATTCAGGTCACTTGAAGAATCAGAGTATAGGTCTGCATAACATTATAAAAGGTTACAATCCCTTCCCCCATATGCAAGAGAGAAGTGGGAACACACATGATTATATGGTCTTTCCTTCTCTGGAGATGGGCAGGCAGTGAGGACTGAATGTTCAAGGAGGAGCATGTTTCAATAATTCCATGTGTACAACCAGACGTTCATATGTATCTCTATGAAACAAATTTAGGAAAGGAATTCAGTAATTGCTAACCCCAGATTCTGGTCTCAGAAAAATAATTCTCCCCTTAATCAAGATTTTAGACTAGCCTGAATAATGAATACACACTGATCCTTAGTGAGGTTAAACAAGATCAGTGGGAATCAAAACATTGAGGCATAGCATTTGTTTAAACAAATTGCTTCCTTCTTCACATATGCCTTCGATGACAATATGTAACAACATGGAAAACACCTAGACCCAGAAATGGTAAATGCCATTATGATGAAAAGTGTCATGGAGCCATCAAATATATTGGCATAATGACTTTTGAAAGCAGAGATAAGATATACATATTTGATTTTCTAAAACCAAACACATTCAGTGGCATATAATAAGTGGCTGATAATATTTATGAATTAACATATTTTTCTATGCACAAAATTAGAATAAAGCTATATAATCTAAAGATTCAATTAGAAACTTCCTCACAGAATTCAATTCATTGATAAATGCCTATTTACAGCTTGTTTTATCCATTGGGCTATGAACTGTGGAAGAGTGTCTTTCATCTCTCTATTTACAATGTATACAATACTTAGAAAAGAAAAAAGTTTACAATAAACGTTATTTTGTTGAACCATTAAATGAAGGCACCAAAAGCAAATAAGAAATGTTCAGAAATCATATCCAGGAGAAAAGTTAAGATCCATAACCAGAAATATAGCCAGGTGTCCATGGACTAAGATATGGATTCAAATGTAGGGTTATTCCCAGAGAATTATTCCATAGTGTTCTAGCATGAACTGTTTGTAGCAGGGCTTCTAACATGTTTATACTTTTAGTCCTGGGCATATTCCATGTGCTGTTAAGTATTAAATACTAGGGGGGGGTGTGTATGTGTGTACCTGTTTCTGGGTCTGGGTCTGTGTACAGGTATGTTTCCAAGTCTGTTATAGATTTGGGGAAAAAGAGAAGATTCACTGGCATCAACATCACCACAGGATTCTGAGTTCAAAGGAGATGTTACAATCCATTAAGTTCTGATATTAAAGTTTCCCTTAGATTGTAGTTTGCTGAAGCCTAAGCAGTGTGATTAAAACTGAGATAAGTGTCTTACAGTTACATTTATTCAGCCAGGCCCAACTTACTCTAGGCATCTTATATTAATTCTATGTTATTATATTCTGTTTGGCTTGCTTTGTCTACAGAAAAGCAACTCTTCATAAAAGAACACAAAATGATACATGTTGAATAAATCTGCCTAGTAGTGTCTGGGTAGACACACCAAGTTAGAAATAATTGTAAACACTATAACACTGTAAAAGCTTTTCTAGAAAAACACACAAACTTTATTAGTTTATTTGTTCACATAGATAGAGGTGAGTTTACCAAAGTATGTCCATAGCAGAGGGAGCATGGCAGATTAATTAAAACCCTGGACACGAAGTCAGGTATTCTGCTCTGTAAATGAAATAAATTTTACGTTACTCCCAAAGGTTAGCCAATGGACAATGACAGAGTCTTTACTAATTCTTAAAGAAATGAGAAAAATATAGTATTTCAAATAACAAAATGTGCTCAATTTAATGAATTATTCTTTATTTTGGAATAATATGCTTTTTATTTTTTTATCAAAATTCTATTTTTTTAATGAAATCGGAGTGGCAATTGTGGTTAATGTGTGGATTTTAATTTGGGGGTTATTTTGAATTTGGTTTTTAAATGCTGGAGTATAATTCTAGGAATGAGTGATGCTTTCCAGAATGGATTTGGCCTGGCTTTCATGGTAAATTTTTAAAATATTTGAACTGCAAGGTCATGTAAATTCAGTTATTAAGAAAAGCAGAGTAACTGATATTTCATGTAGAGATTCATTAAAGCTAAAACTGTTGAAACAGTATATTAATATTTAATTTTAATGGCATATACTCATTATATATCACTTAATTTTTTTTTAGGAGGTACCAGGGATTGAACCCAAGACCTCATATATGCATAGCAGGCGCTCAACCATTGAGCTACATCCACTCCCCAATAAAAGTTTTTTTTTTTTGTTTGTTTGTTTGTTTGTTTTTAGGAGTACCAAGTATTGAACCCAGGACCTCATACATGGTAAGCGAGTGCTCAACCACTTAAGCTACATCTGCTCCCTTATAGAACTTAATTTTTATCAGCTAATGTGGATAATATGGGTTAGGCAGTTTAGCTTATGACAAGGGTGCACACTCATTTTATTTGAAATTTATAAATCACATTCTCATAATAAAACACCTTTCTTAAGGGAAATTCAGTTCCTGAAGTCCTATAAAAGGCTAAAAAGCTATCAACATATGTAATTGTTACACGCCAACTCATGAAGGGCATGAGTTGGTGAGGCCGTGAGACCAAAGAACACACCTGGCATTTAGTCAGGCATAAGCTTTATTGATGCATAAGGCGGTAGTTCAGAGAATGAAGTTAGCACTCGGCAAAGAGACAGGAAAATGAGGGATGATATAAGGGATTTCAGAACAAGGACATTCCATAGGGTATGAGAACAGAGTTCCTGCTAGGGTCACATGAAGCATACACATGAGGTCTGATGATGTTTTCACTATGCTCACAGAAGGGACGTTTCCCAAGGGCGTTTACTGCTTTGGGAAGATTATAGTTTATGATAAACATCTATACATTCTCTCCCCTCAGGGGGGCTTGTTAGCCTTTAACTTAAGTCTAGGTCACACAGGTGGCTACATGCTGAGGACTTGGAGGCATGGGGACCCTAGGTCCTCATTGTAATATATAATTACTGGATATGATATTTCTGTGAGAAACACATTCAACATTGTAATTAGCGATGTCTAGTGCTCATTGCCCTTTGCACAGACCCAGGGACCTTAGTTCATATTTCTGACAACGAAGAAAATTTTCCTTTCCAATCAAGAATATCATGAAGAAATCTTAATTATTCATTTATACATTCATTTGACAATGATATTGATCACCTACTATGCTCTTCAGACATACAGTAAACAAAATAAATAAGCTCATACTTCTCATATAGCTAGGATGCAATCATAGGAGACATACAATAAAGAAATTATTTTATAACACAAAACATAATATAATGTCAAGTTTTTTATAAGATTCATAAGGGAAAAATTAAAGTTTGGAATTACAGGCAGATTCAAAAAACCTACTTCCATTAGACTGATGCATAAAAACTTCGGGATCAGTGGTTTTGTAATGGCAACATGAATAGCAACATTTCTTCATCATAATATCCACAATGGTAATGGATCATATCTACAATTATGGCTGCCACAGAACAATGTAAAGATATTCTTGTTGAAATCATATTTAAAGTTGTAAATGACACCGTATTAAGTATTCTTAGAAATAAAAGAACTTTTGCTTTGACAATGAACTGTGCATTTTCACAACACTATTTAAACAGCTGTTAATTAAACAACAGTTTAACAATGAACGTTTAAGATTTTACTTGGCCAAGTATTTAAAAATTCCAACAAAAGTTTAGAAAATGCTAAAAAAAATATTTTGTACCATTAGTAACTAAAGAATGCACAAAATTTTAATGAAAATCCATTGGTCTCAAAGCTAAGCTGTACATCAACTATTACCAATTATGATATAGATCAGAGAGTTGGAAAACAGAATTCGGTTGAAAAACCTGTAGAGATTTATGGTAATAGAGGTAAAAGTAAAGTGGAAAGAAATGTTATGCTTCTGAAAAAGTTAAATACCCAGGAGGAGATACAGCAATTATAACACTAAAGAAGAGATTTTAAAAATATTTTGAATTGTTTTAAATAGAAAACACAATTTTTATGACATTTAAAAACTAAAATTTAATACTTTTAAATTTACTCATCATTATTCAATATCTTTCTCACTGGTGATTCACAAATTCACTTCAGAATGTGGTTGCCACACATTGCTAGATGCAAAATGTATTGGGTACAACAAGGGCAAAAACTTTCATTCACTGTTAGTATACAGTATATTTCCCTCTGAAATCATAACAAAATAAATCCCACTGTTAGATTCCTCTCAACATTTTAGTAAATTTTCAGGTAGACATTTTAAGGGCACAAACTATTGAAAACTAGTTCAGAAGAAAAGGAATGTACAAATTCAATAAACAAAATGAGCATTTAAAAACAACTGCTGTAGGAAAAAACAGCTATTAGCATAGATGAAACTACCACCTCAGATTTCTGTGTTTCATACACATCATTATTCATATTAACTATAATACCAATAATATTAGGGATTTAAATAACTAAGAAAACAGAGTTTTAAGGTTATCTCATGATAGAACATATTAAGTTTATACTGCTTGCTCTCATACATAAATTAGTGAATATAAAAGGAAAACAGCACTATGCAATGGGGGAAACCTACTAAATATAGTAATACACTAAATTGCTCAAGAGAAAGTTATATGAAGAGATTAGTGTGCTTCATGAATCTTTTTTTATTTTTCTGAAACTTCTGATTTATCCTATATGATATTGAAACCGTTACTTGTCTTTTTTCTTAAATATATTAAAGAGACACTTCCATAGAGGATTTTTTAATATTGTATATGCATTTATTTTCATGTGCAGATGCAATCATATAGTATGTAATACAGGCTGTAAACTGTCATCTTCATCAGTCATCAAATAATGCCAGCTATGATGACATTCAGAAATAATAAGATATCAAGTATTGAAGCAGTATTTAATATTCCTCCCCCAGTTCTCCTTTGAATTATGTCAATATTCTCATCTCTAGAAAGATTTAGTAATTGACCTACTTGGCCTAATTTACAAAAGGAGGCCATTTCAATAATGTGGTGAACTTTAAAATCTTCTTGTCTCTGTGGCTGTAGCTACATGATAGGAAACTGCTCACAAAATAATAATTGTCTCAATTTTCAGTAAAAATAAATAAAGCTGAAATTATCATAACCCAATTGACACAGCAAACATCCAGATCCTAGTCATGCAGATATGCTGGCATGCACTTTAATGTTTAATTGAAAATATATTTTAATAAATGTTAACTGAATATCACATAAAGCTAAGTCACTCTCTGAGTAATAATTTTACAATTATAAAATAGGCATTCTGTAAAATATAGCTTGACATTTAAAATTTTCACTGGCAATGGAAAAATAATATATCACTAATGTGATTAAGAAAAGTATGTTTCAACTTCTTAGGTTTTATAAATACTTCAAAAGAAGCCTAGCCTATCATAGACTATAAGAATGTCTTATTATGTTTTCAGAGTCCATAGAAAATATCATTAGCTATATGACTATCTTATATTTTGATCAAATAATTAAATGCTACTCATTTAAATGGAGTTCTGAATATTTTTACTTTGCTAGCTGTAAAAATAATTTATAACGTTAATAATTTATATGCATATATACATATGTAAACAAATATATAAAATTATATATGTACGTAAACTTTTAATAGACTTGTACTCATTTATGTATTTAATTATATAAGGATATAATCTCAATGACTAGAACTTGCTAAAATAAATGAATATCTAATAAATCCTTGTATCCTGAGTGCCTAGCATAATGCACATGCTTTGTTGGATAAATGTTTGTTGGACAAATGAATGAACAAATGAATCCACAACTAAGAAATGAAGTTCAAAGGTATAATACCAAGGTTATATACAAACATATATAATTCCAAGTCAAAATTGTATTTAGAAAATCCACTTGTGCATGTGTAATGCACAAAAAGACACATTTCTTTTTAGAAGACACTAGAACAAAGTAACTGTCTATAGGATTTTACAAGTCTACCTTCCCTGTCCTACCAAGGAACAATAGATGAGAATTTATAGATGTCTAATTAAACCATAAGCTAAATAAATGATGTAGTTTCTCAATTATATAAATTAAAAGGGCATTTCTTTCACTGATCCCTTGGGAAATGGGAGGTCTGCAATCCTTTCCAATCACAGCTTGTATGTCTATGTGCCTGAATCGTAATACTAAATTATAACAGGTCTGATTTGGCCCATACTACATACAAGGATCCATATATACACCGCAATTTCCAGTGACAAGCTAGCTGCTTACCATTATGATGCCTTAGACAAAATGTCCAGGTATGTGTAGAAGAGTCTTAGGTGCTGCTCCATATGCTATTATGATAATGGGTGGCGGGTGGGGAAGCTGTTTTACTCCTACTTCTCTATAACGCTGCATTCAGAAAGGTTTTTAAAAGATTGTTTCCTAAACTGTGTTCTGCTGAGCATTCTTCCTGAAGATGTTCATAAGTATAGTGAGTAAAATAGTTCCTAATGTAACAATTTGGAAGAATCTGCCTGCCCATTAATACAGTAAAAGCTCTTTATAATGCTTCAGACAGAGAAACCTATTTAACTCAGTTTAATTTAATGTTATACAAATTTATTTGAGAATAAAACCATTTTTGCTAAAGCAAACTTATTTTCCTGTTGCAGACAATAATTAGTGAAGCATCACTTTAAGAAACTTTCAGAATCAACTCAGGAGTTTTAGCCCTCCTTAAGTTATTTGCATCCTAAAACTTTGCCTTGTTCAGTAAATACCTATTCACTTGGTGGGAAGTGGAGTTTGGGCAGGAGAGAAACCTCTGCTAAGTTCTCACTGCCTTCTCTTTGTCCAACCATATTATATCTTTTTACTCCATTAAAAAATTAGACATAGCAACTTGGCACCTAAATTCTCAAACTTTACTGATTGGCACCCCAATCCTCAGAATTTATCACTCCACTTAGAACCACAGACATGATTTCTTCACTAACATTATACAAATTTCAACTATGAACTAATTCTAGTGTTAATACCTTTGTACTTGTAATTTATTATCATGTCAGATTTCAGTCCAACCTTTGAGCCATAAAAGCATAAAATTTAGGCATTAGAAAGACTCTTAAAAATTATCAACACACTCTTTTTTGATACGGGAATAAACTGAGATAAGTTAAATGACCTGGAACAACTAAGAAATATAACTCTGTATGGACTCAAGTTACTGTCATTATTGTTTGTTGTTGCTGTTGTTTTGCACTTGTCACAGTTTTACCCTATCTGAATTTACCAAAAAACTCCTTAAATTATATTGCAGCATATTAGCCACACTTGTCTAATACTATGAAGAACCCCAAAATATAAAATCCTATATCTCATTTACTATTTTCCAAAACTATGGCCCAAAATCTCCCATTTGAAGAAGTAGAGGAGTGTGCATGAAAGGATCTTCATTTCAAACACTATTTTAGCAAATATTTATACAATATTGTGTATGCACACCAATTTCTACTTTCAAAGGACAGCACATAATTCGTGGATGGCAGGAATTAACTTCAGTATACTAATGACAGTCATCAGCTCTACCATGAAAAATTGCTGATGATTAGCTACCTAGAAAGCACTATCAAAATCTGATGACATTGATAGCTTCAACCTTCCAGATTAATGATGTTCTAAAAGTGTTTTTGGAGTCACACTCATTATTCTGATACTAGCCTTGAAATTATATATGTTGCTGTTTCATTATAATAACCTTAAATCTGTATATTTTAAGAATGTAAAAGGACTCCAAAATTATAAGGAGAGATAAATGCAGTCTAATATCACAATAGTTAATTACCTAAAAAATTCCATTATTCAAGCTGGCATCAAGATAAAGCAAACAGTAAAACAGAAAGTGCTGTTTAATGAAGTGACTTTATCTCTCAGGATTATAAATATGATTATGCCTTTAATTGTGCAGCCTGGAAGGATTTGTGACACAAAACTGAATAATCCTATGGTATTGTAATATAACTTTTATCACAGCAGAGATCGTGATTCATTGACTTATTACAAATTTGCATATTGTATTCAACTAAAAGTCCATGCATGCACAACTATCCAAAACTCTCTTTAAAATGAAAGTTCTCTAAAAGCTTTGGAAGCTGTCCTATTCTGATGTATATAATATAGAATGGAATACATGACAGACTAAGTTAGACATTTATGAAGTATATACATGCCATTTCCATTTCCTCTGTTCTAGTCTAAATGTTAAGCAATATAATCAAATTTGAATATATCTGCTAAATGAATATAGGTTCATAAACTATATTATTAAATATTCATAATAACATTTTGGAGTATTGAAATTATATGAGAAGATTCCCTATAACAAAAGCAATATAAAAGGATAGTGAAGGTTGCCTTCTTCTTTCATTTCTATATATATGTAACTATAAGTTGCTTCTAAGCAAGAGACTTGACTGTAGATGCTGCTGCATAGGGACTTTCAGAAACAGGTCAGCAATCACAAGGGTGATTTTCTCAGGCTCTAAGTAAACAATGAGCTAATAGGATATTATTAGAATTATGCCTACTCAATAACTAGATGTAATTGAGAGCATAAGAATATTATGCAGTCAAATTGGCATGGAGGAATAAAGATATTTCTATTAGAGAAAAGAATCATGATTTAAAAAAGACATATAATTAGTAACTTCAATGAAGACAAAATTGTAAGAATAAGGAGATAAGTATTACCAAGAGTTTAAGTAAATCAAATACACAAATTAAAAATTATCAAAAATAATTTAAATAAATAAAACAGATGAATCAAATAAAAATATTAAGGGTTGGGTAAAATGCACATGTATTTTATAGGTCAAGTTTTACAGATAAGAGGGAAATAATATATCCTAACAATTATATCACTGCAAAACTTGGGAATAAAATATTTCACATTAGTAACTACTTTTATAATTTAACTGATTTTACATGGAGAAATAAATTTATATTTAGGGAAATGCCTCCTCATCAGATTTCCTAAGAGACACTAATTGGGAGGAAGTCCAGATACTTTTTTTTTTTTTTAAGTTGTTCTGCTTGCTGCAGAAATGGCCACCGACAGCTAGTCTTGCACTTCACGAGTCTCTGCTCTTCTCCCAACCCAGCTATAGTCGTTTGAATTAGTGATGGACAGCTAAACCAAATGGAATGCATTACAATCTTTTAATGTGGGATCTGCAACATTACCAATTGGTCTGAACTGATCTTTTTAATACAGGACATCAAATTTGGAATTGTGGGGAAGCTATGTGCAAAGTGAGGCGAGAAATATGGTCTGTGGAGAGAGAATGAAGTAAATGATTAGTTAGAAGCAGGTACCAGCGAGCAAGGGAGATCACTGCCTGATTCACAGGAGCTTGTCCAATCCCTTGGTTCCATTATTTCAAGAATTCAATTGACCTCGGGTTCTATGAGTTAACAATAAGTCCCTTTGCTTCCCTTAAGCTGGCTGAAATGAGTTTATGTTACTTGAAACCAATTAAAATCTGACCAACAGAATAATAAATAACTAAATCAGCTTAACTTACAAGGGGAACTTACAAATTTAGAGCACCTCTTTATCATTTCTGAATGAAATATTTCTCACATATACTGACTACTTAAAAAGTAAAAAGCAGGACAATATTTAAGTTGTTTTGAAGAGCAAGCTTATTATCAAATAATTGCCCAACACTGTATCTCTGCTCTAGTTTCAGGGTAAAGTGGTGCAACACAAAATGGCCTTCAAAAATATGTTGTTTCCATAGGTTTGTAAAAGCCCACCATCAAAAAATCTGTAAAATTAAAATTCTTGAATCTGCTTTTGATAATTGCCTCCTTTCTTCACTGTGAATTTTCCATTATTGCTGCAATTATTGTGTAGTCGTACTTTGATTTGTGAAAATGAATTGTTCATTAGTGAAAAACATTTCAAAGTTTTAGGAAATTTTATACATGGAGTACCAAGGAAAGTGATAGAGTGGATTTTGGTAAAACCCCTCAAGTCTTAATAAATTATCTAGATGTTTTATTCAACAAGTGAATATATTTTCCCATCTTTAGGTTTTAACTAAAAAAATAATTCAAACATACTGATGAGAATATGATAATGATAAAAATATAATGACCTTAAAAGTCTATCACCAGCACTACCCTCCTCTTTGGTACAATAAAAACAAGAACATGAGCCAAGACAGAAACCAAGAATAGTAGTAGTATCAAATATTGAGTACTTATATGGCCAGGAATTGTGCTAAACATTGTTTTGTTAATGCATTCTAATCCTTATGTTAACCTTGTGCAGTAGGTAGTAGTATACATAATTCATACTTGAGGAAACTGAGAACAGAGATTAACCAATTTGCTACACATAAAGCAGTATGGGGTGAAGCTAGGTTTTGACTCAAGATTAGCTGATTTTAAAGTCTCCAGGTTAACCACACTGCCTTTAAGGAGAGAGATATTAAAACATTAGCAATTTAGATCGATCTCAAGGAAAGTTGGCTCAAGAATTTTGGATATAACTGTGCTGATTGTGTTTAAAAACACTAGTGGGCATCATTCATAATTTATCTATTTGAATAACTGAGGAAAGGAACTGGGTCCTGTTCAAAATTGTAATATCAGTGGTTGGTGCATAATAATCTTTTTTTAAATCAGTAAATTGTATAAAAAAATAACCTTATCCTGGATTAGACTTGCATGACACCAAATAAATAAGAAACCCTAAATCCAAGCTTTGTCTCTTTTCACAGTTCCATTTTAAGCTAAATATGAGCAACTTTTGAAGGCCCAAAACCACCACATCCTAAAAAGTATAATACCTAATAGCATATCAAACTTTAACAGATATATTTAATGCAAATTTGTATTTGAGGTACAGGGCAACATGTAACAGACGAAAGCTAACAAGATCTCTACACAAGAAAAGCTTACAACATTCACACAAACAATAGGTAACATTACAAATTCAAAGTGTAGCAATACAAATTCAGTGTGCTCAATTCATAATAAGTGCTATATTGATTCAGCCTAAGATGTGGTCATCCTTCTTGTGTGATAATGAAAGTTTCCATCATGTATAACTTGAGTTGGGCATTGAAAACCATTATTGGCATTAAGATGTTTTCTATGGGAGGTGGGAGGTAGAGTATTTCAAGCAATCTTGTGCAAAAGTCTAGAGGTAGAAATTTATAGGAATCCTTTGGTGAGTTAAGAGAAAAATAAGTTAATTCGGGGGAAAGAATAATGGGATATATGATCACAAAGATTACACTCAAAAGGACCAAGATACCAGGCTGAATGGTTTAGACTGTCATTTTCTACATTAGTGCAAGCACTGAACAATGCAAGGGAAAGAAAAAGAGAATAAGTTAATGAATAGCAAAAGCCTCAGAAAACTTCACACATGGGGGGAGGCTTGAGCATTCTCTCTTCCCCTGCTGCCTCTAATGGAAATAATCAACAGGAATGCTGGATGATTACAGTATATTTTTTCTCTGTGGGAGAAGGAGATTATGTACTCAGAACCATAAAGCATTTTGCTTGCAAAATTAATTCAAATTGACTTGCATGGGAGCACTGGCACATGAATTGAAAACAGCTGAAGGATAGCTTAAAAAAAAAAAAAGAATCATGATAAACAACAATCAAGCCACATAGAAAAATAGCTGGTTTTTGGCCCCGGGGACCTCTGCAAGGCCCAGTCTGTCTTAATTAACATTTTCATTAATGATTAGGAGGAAGAGATTTAAAAAAAATAATAATAAAAAGAACAGAAACTGTTGCAAATATCAAGGAAGGCAGAGTTGTTGTTTTTTTAAGCTAGAAAAGGACCGGGTCCCAGA
This sequence comes from Cabassous unicinctus, assembly GCA_029593785.1. Taxonomy (NCBI): domain Eukaryota; kingdom Metazoa; phylum Chordata; class Mammalia; order Cingulata; family Chlamyphoridae; genus Cabassous; species Cabassous unicinctus. Next base: position 25,809 of record JAQZBX010000663.1, on the reverse strand, counting down.
TTTTACATGGACTAGATCATTTGGCAGAAAGACATCTAGATAGAAATGTATAGTCCTCATAAAACGTAGGGGGAAAAGGAAGAAATAGGACTCAAAATGAGACAGGTGGGAATTAAACTGGGAGATAGGTGGTTAATGCAAGTTTGTGCCTAGGTGCTTCACATCATAGACAATGTAATAGTAAACTTGCAGATGACTCTTTAGAAATCACTTGAAACTCTATTCACATTTGTGCTCCCTGCTTGTTATATAGGCAAATGGTTGAAATAATCCAAAACAGGAACAAATCAGAAGGATTAAGAGTTTGTGTACACAGCTAAACAAGATGAGGAGTATGAATAGCATAGGTGTATACATTGCAATATGGATTGAAAAAAAAAACTAAATAGAGGTTTAGGATGGAGGCAGGAAGAAAAACTTCACAGCATGATCTGCTAATAGGGAGAGCAAGACTTAGTCTTGGAGCCATTCTTTCCTGAAGAAGTAGTACTTAAGCAGGGATCCAAAGGATGAAGCTTTAGCTAGCCAGTTGGTGTGGGGGTAAGGAAGAAATATTAAGAAGAAGGTATCATGGATAAAGGTCACTGTCCAGTTTATATTTTATGATCTTCCCTTTAATAGGAGGGAAAGCCTACAAGGAAGAAAATGCTTACATTATTCTATCTTGACTTTTAGTATATATTAAGAAAGACACATAATGAAAAAATAATACATACATGTCACATTCCTATTTCTCAGGAATTCACGTAACAAATTCTAATTCATTCAACATATTTGCAAATATCAAAGACTAAATGTAACATTGGTTTCATATACAGAAGCAGAGCTGGACATTTTAAAGAACTTCCTTAATAAGTGCTAAGCTTCCTTGTGGGAAAATGCAAAATTTTGCTTCTTCTAAATTTCAGTGTATGCTAAAGACTACCTTGAATTCCTTAAATTATTTATCTTAATTGCCTTATGGATTGGATGGTATGTTTTTTGTTTTTCTAAAAAATAATGAATATAAAGCTACTTTGGAGCAGGCTAGATTCTTCATTATACTAGCATTTGCATTATATTGTATACTATTCATTCCCTTTAGAATTGTTTTCTATCACTGTCCAAATAAAGAGCTTTTCTGAATCCACTAATGTGTACTAGTTTTTACCCTCACCATTACTTTAATCTTTATTAGCCTCACCATGTTCAAAGTGGGCCTCGGTGCTTGTCATCGTCTTTATTCTCCTTCTTTAGGAAGCAAAGCCAAAATAAGGTCCTGGCAAAATCCACTGTGATAATAGCCAAAATATAGGAGATAGATTAGTAGTGTTCAACTATTTCTCCTCATTTCTGCCCTTCCTTTATTTTGAGGATAGAGAATCATTCAACAATCCCCCTCACATACTTTTGCCAAAATCTGACTATTAATATATAGAACCCAACTCAAATTTTTCTCGATTCCACTGAACACACCTAAAAACACTAATGATATATCCACAGGCCATTTTGACTAATCTAAACCTTAATTGTTTTATTTTCAAGTTCAAAATCACATACACAGGCTCTCTATATCAAAGAAAGGAGAAACACTACAAAGTCACAGTAATACAAGAAAAGCCATAAACTCCTGTTTTGAAGTCTCTATTAAGTAGAGCTATTGCTTTTTCTTCTCCCCTTGTCAGAGAACAAGTGAATTTCCATTTTTTGTATATATGATTTAAGATGCCAATATTCTGAAATATCCTTCAAATGAATAAATTATTCTGAATGATTCTAATAGCCCCTAAGATCAGCACAAGAAAAGATTTCCAAATAATATTTATCTCCTTTATTTGACTAGGAGAAGAACATATAGCAAAAGTAAAAGCAGACCATATATAATAGAACTCAGAGATGATGCTCAGGGGAAAACGGAGGCTTCCCCATTATGTGCTACAGGAAGTAAAGTAAACTCAGTGGGGAAAAGTCTGGTTCCACCAACGCACAGGAGGCAGGTGTATCTTGTGATTATTGTAACAACAACCTATGGAAAAAAAGAGCAATAGTGGAATTTCTTATCCGTAAGAACAAAATCTGCTATAAACAAACACCATAACTGTTAATATCATTCTCATAGGAACAATCCTTGAAAATACTTGCTAAAAAATTTCCAGGAAACAATACAATACTGTTTATATTCATGCTTAGACTCCACAGACTAATCAACACTGAATGTTCCAGAAAGTGACTGAAAAAAAACTAATATGACTAGAAGGAGGGAAAATACATCTTCAGCATGTTTATAGATAAGTGGACAAAGCTATGAATATGAGATTGACAGTTTAAGAACAAACACAAAAGGAGAGAAGAAAGCCTTAAATGAGAAAAAATTTATTTTAGAATGAGTCTGTTGGTTCTACTGTTATTCAAGGAAATGATTCAGTTAGAAAATTGGACAAGTGAATTCATATGAAGTTTGTGCATCTATTTTAGAATTCTTTCATAATTTTAATTGAAATGGCATCTATATAAAACATAACTTTTACCTTTAATGAAAAATATTTATGTTCTTAAAGGCTTTTTCTAGCTTTTCCTAAAGTGCTAGAGTTGAAAGTTACTACTACACATTTGATATTTAATGGAAAATTTGAGACATGCAGAAATGGAGTTCTTACGTTAATGGGACAGAGTCCTTTTCAAAAACCCCAAAATTTGTATCTAAAAAAAGATAGAAATGAGAATAGACTCCATCATGAAAATCACTGAATTTTCAAGGCCTCAATCCTATTCCTTAGTCCTATTCTTAGGAATTCCTATTACTGTTAGAAGCATATCCTAATAGGTTGCAGTGAAAAAATGTGAGAAACTCAATGTGAAAACTTAACAAAAGGCTGATCTGGAAGAAAACGATTTTTTAAATCATATAAGCAGTGAAGTTTAGAATTGAAGGTAATTATACATTCTTTACAACAATTAAGTACATATTATATCAAAATATGATTAAAAGTTTTCCTTCATTTTGCATTTGAATGACCTCAGACAAAACATAGCATGAAAATCTCATATAGACTTAACACAATTTTTTTGGAAAAGAAAAGCAATCCATCCCAGATCCTCCATGAAGGAAGGTGAATCCCAATAGAGAAATAGAAATCAAAATCACAATGAGATATTATTAGATACCCAAAAGAATGACTACTATTTAGAAAACAGAAAATTACAAGTGTTGGCAAGGACATGGAAAAATAAGAAGACTGTTTCATTGCTCGTGGGAATGTAAAATGGTGCAGCCACTGTGGATGACAGTTTGGCAGTGCCTCAGAACGTTATGTATAGAATTACCACATGACTGGCAATCCCATGTCTAGGGATATCCTCAAAAGATTTGAAAGCAGGACTCGAAAAGATATTTTATACCAGCATTATGCACAATTGTTAAAAGACAGAAGCAAACCAAGTGTTCATCAACTAAAGAATGGATAAACAAAATGTGGTATATACACACAAAGGAATATTATACAGCCAAAAAAAGAAATGAAGTGATACATTGTGCAACATAGGTGAGCCTTGAAGACATCATGTTGAGTGAAATAAGGCAGACAAAAAAGGACAAATATTGTATGATCTCATTATTATGAAATAATTAGAATAGGCAAACTCATAGACTCAGAGTCTAAAATACAGGTTTTCAGAGGATGGTGTGGAATTAGGGAATAGGGAGTGAATTGGTTTAATAAAATATCAACATCCATGTTTTTAAACAATGCTGTTCACTGTACATAAACCACAAAGAGAGAAAAATAAAAAGGTTTTCTTTTTTAAAAAGGTAAAAATAAAGGGAAAAATCTCATAAAGACTTACCCCATTTTTTGGGAAAGCAATCCATCCCAGATCCCCCATGACAGTACGTGAATCCAATAAATTCACTGAAAAAGAAAAATCACAAAACTGAGTGAAATACATAAAAATGCATCACTAATTTGAGAGTGCATATTGCTTTGAGAATTGAAATTAGACTAAGCATTCATTATAACAATGTAAGAGATAAAATTTAAAAAAGAAAAAAGTTATTTGGATATAAGAGAATAAGCAATTTTGATTGTAATTGGAAAACAATTACAGCCAAAAACATATAAATGAGTCATTATACTAAATGTTGTGTGTTTTTTTTGCCAAACAAGAATAAAGGGAAAGAATTAATAAGAAAAATAAAAACGAAGATCCACAAAAAAAATAAGGCCCGTACTCCCTTTTAAAAGGAGGTAGGTCTTAGAAATATGCTGCAGACATAAAATTGTGGCTAAATGTATTGTATTTTATTCTGGAAAGCTGTTATGAAGCAATTAACAAATAATTTACATTAAACAGCAATAAACAATTCCCAAGCTTATAACATTTTTGTGGTATTAACTTAAATCTGTAATCCAAATTGCAAGTTTAATTAAGAAATAAATCTACACACCCTTAACCAAGACAAGGAAATTATAGCAGCTCTTGGGGCTATTGCTATAGTTAAGGGTCCATTGCATTCCCCAAAGATACCTCTATTTAGAGGTAACCATAGTATGAAATGTGTTTTGTGCAGAACTACATTTTTTGAAGTAGCCCTAAATCATTGCTAAAATCCCAAGATAACTCTAAAGATAGAATTATGAATACCACCAGGGCAAAAGGAGGCTATGGCTGTGTGTGTACAAACACGTGCACACACATAATTTTTACATTTCAACAAGTTCACCCACTGTCCTGGAGAAATCAAACTAGCTTAAAGTGTGCTGTCTTGTCAGAATGTGTTAGACCTGGAACAAAGGTCATTATCTTTCCAAGCTAACCCAAATGGATCTACTTGGTCCATTATGCTACTAAACCACTTTGAAGAACATAACGTATGGACCCAAAAGGGAGCCAACTGGGTTATCCCCGGTCAGAGGTACTGAAGCTTCCTTAAGCTACATTCAAGTTACCAGTCCACCATAACAATAACATTAAGATACACCAACAACTTAAAATTTACAAAACAAACAGAAATGTCAAAATATGTATATTTTTGCTCAATAACTTGTCTATTGCCCTCATTAAATTCTGGGCTCCTTAACAATAAAATTGCATGTTTACATAATGTTTTATCATTTTTAGCCTGCTCACATCATATTGGCTTTAGAGGATAATAAAATAAATAATGGAGTTAATTTCTTAGGAGAACAATACCCTACCTGATAAACAATTGTTTAAAACAACAAAAACCAAACCAAACAAATAAAACCTGTCCCAATACCCAACGACCTTGAAAATTCTAGCAGTCACTCCACTAAATCTAATTTTTCAGTTAGATTCATACTCTTGCCTCTTTACTCTATTGTTGGCTTTTCTGGTTTCCATGGGAATACGGCTGCATTAAACTTAAATGTCCTTGCCCTCCTTTTAGCTTTTTTCTGGGACACTAGGTCTGTGTCTAGACATGACTAAATACCAGGGGATTGTAAAACCCAAATTGTTATGTTTATTCATCTTAATGATTCATTTGATTCACCTTTGATATTGAGCACCAGCATATCTGTAAAGACTAGATAAAGTAGAGCAAGGCAGCAAACTAAAGGAGTTCTATTATGATGGCATTTAAATTGAAATTAATTGGAGGGAACAGAGGAAATCTAAGACTTCATAACCAACCTGCCATGAGAAACACAACGTTCCTTGTAGACCTCTTAATAATATGTGCATCTCTAAATATTCATTATTATCAACAGAATTCCAGATGTCTTCCCAACATTTAGATACCCTCACTTGAGTTAGCTATAATGATGAATTTTTACCATTTTGCCTTGAAATATATGTATGTGTGAAAGTATGTTAATAACTTCCAATATTATGTGGCATTCATACAATTTAATGGGAGTTTTTAATATTGTAATATACGACAAAACGTGAAAATAACTACAATAGGAATTTATATTATCTTACTTATGGCTATCTAGTCAAAACGTGCAGATAAATGGTTAAGAAAATTTGCAGGAATATACATGTATATGTATATTCCTTCTATTGTGTAAAATTCTTTTCTCCGGGAAACTGAGGATTTTATAAAATTCACAATGTAAAGCAGACATTTCCATGTACCTTTACTGAATTGAAAATTAAGGGAAAAAAGTAAAATTAACTGTTTTAGGCAATATCTTGCAGCTAAGTCTATTATAAATTTGTTCATTAAGTGCAGAGTAAATTGGGCTTTGACACTGCAGTGAAAATTACTGAAGTTTCATACACACACATGTGTACATATATATCTATTGCTTTCTTATACCTCTAATATTTGCACGTACTCTTTTAAGTGTATCAAATATCCTTCTCCCTTTCCCAGTTGCAAACTCTTCATTTATCCTTTTAAACATATTTCAGGAAGTACCTTCAACAGAATATCATCCCTGACCACCCCTTTTTAAAATCTGGGTTAAAAATTATTAATGAATATTCTATTTGCACCCAGTTTCTATCTCTAAAATATCGAATACACAGAATTGTATTGCTTTCTTAAGGGAAGGCCCATCTTAACTTATGCCTATGCACCTAGCCTGCCTTCAGAAGCGCTCAATAGCCGCTTGTCTCAGAACTGAATCATGGGATAAGTGGATAGATCCGGAGGGTGAGGCTAAATCAGCATACACCAGTGCTACACAACATGGACATGTGGCAATGTAAGGAGACATTTTTGGTTGTCACAACTTGGTGGGGAGAGCAGTGGTTGCTACTGGCATATAGTGGGTAGAGGCTAAGTATGCTATAAAACATCCTGCACTGCACAGCAAAGCCCCCCACAACAAAGAATTATATGGTCCAGAATGTCACTAGTGCCAGGGTTGAGAAATCCTGGCATATTATTATTGATACTACTAGAAATGCTCTACTTTCACATTTCTTTGTAGGGTGTATCAGTAGCATGGTCTTCATTACAGAAAAGAGCATATGTAGAGGCATTCCTTAGGAACCAAAATATACTATTCTCTTAGGAAATAAAATAATAAAATAATTTTACTCTTATTTAGGAAAATTTATAAATAGAGTATCCTGACCAACCAACATCCCTGGATTATTTTTCATATAAACAAAATAACGATTATTTCATATGCTCTTATTCACACTCTAAAAATTCCTCAACTTTCATGATGATGTGTGTGAAAAAGCACTATGGCATTGATGTTGTTAATGTTTCCATTTTCCCAACTACTTAGGCTAATTATGTAGTAACCACAAGTTTAGACAGGGGTTAAATAAATGTGAATGTTTAGAAGTTCATTTCCCAATTTCATTACTGAATTTATAAAGGGAGTGATTTTTGGCAGTAGAGTGGCACAGTCACTAACTGTCTTCTGTGGTACAATTACAGTAATTAAATTGTTCTGAACAGTATATATGCTTGTTGTAAATTGCAATGAATACAAAATGAGTATTGATCTTCATTGTACAACTTAATTAAAACTTGTCCGGGAGAAGCCACTAATGAATATAATTAGAGGAAATGTTTGATATCACAGAGTTACGCTGGAAGACATTCATTAGATATCAGAAATTTTATGGAAAATGTTTTTATTCTATAATTTATATTTTAAAATAAAGTCACACTACTAACCTGAGAGACGGCTTTCAAGGTCATTTTCCCAAAGCCACTGTATAATTACAATGAAGACAGTCATATTGGTTGGTATTCTAGCCAGTAATTAAGAAGACTGATTCTTTAGGAAAAATAACTTTACACGGGTCAATGACTTTTTAGTCTATTGCAAATTCCTAAAGCTATTATTCACTAATACAGGAAACTTTTAATAAGTAAAAGTCACTAAACTGTTCAACCAAATAGCAGATTATAACAGAAACTAATTCAAACTAAACTCAAGTATACTTTAATTTTATTACTGCCCATTAATAATTTCAATATTTTCTTGAACAAAGAAAAACATTTAAAGAATTTGCTTGGAAAAAAGGCTGAGGGTTACTGACTCATTTTTGTTAGGATGTTCAAGGGGAACAAAGAGAGAAAAGAATGAAAAAAGTAGAATATGCCTAAGACTCCTAAATCCTCAGCTTCACACATTCTAACAATTAGAGACTTAAGTTAATAATGCAAATATGCTCTTCAATTGTTATAACTTCCAAACCTACATAACTTTTATGTATCACTTTGACTCCATATCACTTTGGATATCACTTTGTTATGCTTTCTTCATAACATCTTGCTAATGTTAGTCACAAAATGATGAGGAGAATTTGAATTGGGTTCGCCAGGAAAAAGTCGTGTCTACAATGTGTTTTGAAACTTTGATGAGTCAAAAAAGGCTCGAGGCACTTTATTCCACCACTGTCAATGGATAAACCCTTGAGAGAATGTGTGATTGTGATCCTTGATGTGAAGGTGAAAGAATGAGCCAGAAGACAAATTTGTCTTAATCTACCAGGTTGCTGACAGATATATCACACATTGGTTTGGCTTAAACAACAAGCAGATATTAATTCATGGTTTCACAGCTAGAAATCCAAAATCAAGGTTCATCGTGGCCATGCTTTCTCCCCCAAATCTGTAGTATTCTGGCATCTTGGGGTTTCTTGTCTTGCATCTCTGCTCCCCATTATATGGCGATCTCCTTCCTTGTGTCTGCTTTTCGGATTCCTGCTGACTGTATGGCCTTTTCTGATTCACTGCATCCAAATTTCTTCTGCTTATTACCGGATAGTAGTACAGACTCAGAACCACCTTGATTCCATTGGGACATACCTTAGCTAAAAATAACATCTTCTAAAGGTCCTATTTATAATGTGTTCACATTTACAGAGTTGAGGATTAACATGAAGAACATGTCTTATTTTGGGATATATAATTCAATCTACCACAATATTCTTACTCTTATATTGTTTCTTTTATGCCACAATCTTCACTTCACATTAACACTAAAATGCAATTATAATGGCAATTGGACCAAATATGAAGAAAGAATAACCTGAATGGTAGCAGGTACCCTTCTCTAAAGATATTGAATCAAAACCCATTGCATGACAACCAGCAAGATGGTAGCAGAGTAAGGACCTTCTAGAGTCAGCTCGTGCTACAGGGTAGTTAGCAATCACCCAGAGCTATCTAAATCACCAGTTTGGGGGCTCAGGGAGACCAGAAGAGCATCCTGCAACATCCTTGAAAGAATGGAAGGAGGAGACTGCCCATGTGCAGAGAAGATTTGTAAGTAGAGCACTCCACACCCTGGAGGCCAGTGCCCATCCTCCACTAGCAGCACAAGCCACCTCCAGAACTATTTCACAGCTGGAATCTAAAGCTCCACTTCCCAAGAACGTGGGAGGAAGAGATGATTGGGCACCAACTTCAGCTACTGCTTAGTAAATTCAGCCGGCTAAAGTATAATTCTAAGAACAGCTAAAGTTTGAACCTGTCAGAGTCAGAGAGAGGCCAGCAGCGGCTATTTTGACTCCACCCCCAGCAGGAGGGAAAGCCGGGCTGACTGAAAATCACAGTGATGGTGTGGAATGATGGACTGGCTTCTTTCACTCAGATCGGCCTGCAGCCCTAGCTTAGGCTTCACCCCACATCTAACAGGGAGGAAGCTGGTGGGCCCTGCACCCAGCCCCTCCAGCTACCTGTAGATACATTCAGCTGGCACAGACTGAATAGTTGGAAGTCTACCCAGGGCAACTGTGGACCTGCATAGCATAGATTGCTGCCCACACCTGCAGCTCCATACTCACCCCAGGAAGGGGAGAAAGGGGTTTGAAGCTTCATCAGTCTCTATAGACAACTACAGTCTAGGCCTGCAGGACTTGGATTATTACACATGGCTGTGGCTCTGTCCCTACCCCTGGCAAAGGAGAAAGTTGGAAGAAGCTTCATCAGTTGCTGTGGCAATGAGGGCAGCTTGAGCCTCCACAGCTCACAGCATCAACTACATCCTTGGCTTTTACTACACAACCAGCAAGGAAGAAAGGGCAAGAAAGCCCTCAACTAAAGAGAGAAACTGCACCCAAAATAAATACATCTAGTAATCCAGATAATAAGACACCAACAAAAAATTACAATCCACACCAAGAAAAAGGAAGATATGGCTGAGTTAAAGGAACAAGATAAGCCTCCAGATGACATGAAGGAGTTGAGACAACTAATCATAGGTGTTCAAACAAATCTCCTTAATAAATTCAATGAGATGGCTAAAGAGATTAAGGATATTAAGAAGATATTGGATGAGCACAAAGAAGAATTTGAAAGCATACATAGAAAAATAGCAGAACTTACAGGAATGAAAGGCACAATAAATGAAATTAAAAATACACTGGGGGGAAATGGATGTGGCTCAAGTGATTGGGCTCCTGTCCAGGGTTCAATTCCTGGGGCCTCCTGGTGAAAAGCAAGCTGGCCCGTGCGGCGAACTGGCCTGGGCAGACAGCTGACCAATGAGGAGTGCTGGCCCACTCAGGAGTGCTGGCCCATGCAAGAGTATTGGCCCACATGGAGAGCTGGTGCAACAAGATGACACAACAAAAAGAGACACAGAGGAGAGACAATAAGAGACACAGCAGACCAGGGAGCTCAGGTGGTGCAAAAGATTAAGCACATCTCTCCCACTCCAGAAGGTCCCAGGATCAGTTCCCAGTGCCGCCTAAAAAGAAGACAAGCAGACACAGAAGAATACTCAGAGAGAAGACAGCAAGTGCAAAAGCAAGGGTGGGGGGTGGGGGAGAAATAAATAAATCTTAAAAAATATATACAGGAATCATATAATAGCAGATTTGAGGGGGCAGAAGAAAGGATTGGTGAGTTTGAAGAAATGGCCTCTGAAAGCCAACATACAAAAGAACCGATGAAGAAAAGAATGGAAAAAATTGAACAAGGTCTCAGGGGACTAAATGACAGGAAAAGATGTGCAAACTTACATGTCATGGGTATAGTAGAAGGAGAAGAGAAGGGAAAAGGGGCAGAAGGAATATTTGAAGAAATAATGGTAGAAAATTTCCCAACCATATAGAAGGACATAGATATTCATGTCCAAGAAGCACAACACACTCCTATTCAAATAAATCCAAATAGACCAACTCCGAGACACATACTAATCAGAATGCCAAATGCTAAAAACAAAGAGAGAACTCTGAGAACAGCAAGAGAAAAGCAAAGCATAACATATAAGGGTTTACCAATAAGATTAAGTGCCAATTTCTCATCAGAAACCTTGTAGGCAAGAAGACAGTGGTATGATATATTTAAGATACTGCAAGAGAGAAACTTCCAGCCAAGAATCTTATATCTGGCAAGATTGTCTTTCAAAAATGAGGGCAAGTTCAGAATATTCACAGAGAAACAGAAAATGAGAGAGTTTGTAACCAAGAGACCAGCTTTGCAGGAAATACTAAAGGGTATGCTACAGCCCGAAAATAAAAGACAGGAGAGAGAGGCTTAGAAGAGAGTCTGGAAATGTATCAGTAAAAGTAGCTAAAAGTGCCAAAAGAGTGGTGAAAATAAAATATGACAGATAAACCCAAGTATTTAGGAATGAACTTAACCAATGATGTAAAGCACTTGTATTCAGAAAACTACAACTCATTGTTAAAAGAAATTTAAAAAGACCTAAATAATTGGAAGAACATTCCATGCTCACGGATTGGAAGAACAAACATCATTAAAATGTTAATTCTTCTCAAAGTGATATACAGATTCAATGCAATCCCAATAAAATTTCCACCAGCATTTTTTAAATAAATGGAAAGCACAGTTATCAAATTTATTTGGAAGGCTTAGGGGTCCTGAATAGCCAAAAACATCTTAAAAAGAAAAAGCAACGTTGGAGGACTCTCACTTCTGGATTCTAAATCATATTAACTAGCTACAGTGGTAAAAAACAGCATGGTACTGACATAAAGACAGATACATAGACCAAAGGAACTGAAGTGATGGTTCAGAAACAGACCCTCACATAGAGGGTCAAGTGATTTTTGACAAGGCTGCCAAACCCACCCAGCTTGGGCAGAACAGTCCATTCAAGAAATGGTGCTGAGGGAAATGGATATCCATAGGCAAAAAAAGGAAAGAGGACCCCTATCTCACACCTTATATAAAAATTAACTCAAAATGGAACCGAAACCTAAATATGAAATTGAGAACCATAAAGCTTCTAGAACAAAATGTAGGAAAATATTTTCAAGACCTGGTGGTAGGTGATGGATCCTTAAAGGAGGTAAGAGGTGGACTGACATGGACTACTGATGTTTAATGTATGTAGAAGTTTAATTAACTTTACTGTAAAAGTGTGGAAATGTATAGAGTTGAAGGTAATACATTATAGTGAGTAACAGGTGGTTTATAAATAAGAATGTGGCTGAAAAGGGTAGTCTAGGGATGTAAATGGCAATTGACAGAAAGTTAGAGAATAACCTAGGGACTGAATAACACAGTAAACCCAGAGGTGGATGAGAATTTTGGTTGATGTCACAGATGCAAGAGTGTCCTTTGTGAACCAGAGCAAATTTACATCACAATTGCAGGGTGGTGGGAAAGTGGACAAGTATGGGAAAAATACAACTGGAGTGACCTATGGATTGTGGTTAACAGTAATAATGTAATACTCAGGTATCTATGCCAAAGATGTACTGTGTTGATAATGGGGGAGTATGGGAAAAATGTGCCAAATATACACTATGGACCTGGTAAAAATCTGATGATATTATCTTAATCTGTAACAAATGTTCCACCACCGTGTCATGTGTTGATAGGTATAATATGGGAATTCTGCACATGTGCATGATTTTTCTGTAAGTTTATAACTTCTGTCATAAAAATATATTTAAAAAATAATAATAGGGTGGATTGGGGGAAAAATACACCAAATGTAAGATATAGACTATAATTAGTAGTAAGATTTTGATGATATTCTTTCATAACTTGTTACAAATATGTCACAACAATGCAAAGTGTTGTTGGTGGGTTCATGTATGGGACTCCTTTATGATGTTATGCATGTTTGTAAGTTCACCATTTTTACTATACACTTATTGTTTATGTATGTTCATGTATAAATGATATAAAAATAATAATAATAATAGGGTGGGTTGAAGGGAAAATACACCAAATGTAAGATACTTTGGTTAGTAGTAATATTTTGAGGATATTCTTTAATCATTAGTTAAAAATGTTTCACAACAATGCAAGATATTGGCGGTAGGGTGAGGTATGAGAGCCTGTGTTTGACGTGATGTATGTTTGTTTTGTAATTTCACAACTATTACTGTACACTTATTGTTTATGTATGAGTGATATACTTCAATAAATATTTTAAAAATTTAAAAATAAAATCCCATTGCACTTATTGTTTATGTATGTTTATGTATGAGTCATATACTTCAATAAATTTTTTTAAAATTTAAAAATAAAATCCCATTGCATATAGCAGACTTTTGATAGATACTTGTTTATTTAATAATATTTTTAAATAACATTAAAAAAAGCTAATGGATTCAATTACAGCACACATCTTATTAATCTGTGGGAACAAGCCCCAGATATACCGCTGTCCATCCTCTCTCCCTCAAGCCATTCAGCACAGATGTGATTTCTTGTTTCCAGGCTAATTTTTATAATTTGACAACTGCTGAAGGGAATAAAGAACAGTTGGGGAAAAGTGTAGAAAAAGAGGACATGTGTTTCCCATTGGAAAACTAAATTTGTAAATTTAGTAAAAAATAAGTTATATATTTAAAAGTGCTAGGTGGATTTCTGGTATCTCCTGACTTAAAGGTAAGGATCCATAGCTAACTATATTGCCATTGACACTGAATGTGGGAGTATTCATTTCTTTCTCAATTTTGAGCAACCTAAATGTACAACTTTTTTTTTAGAAAAAGAAGAATGAATACGGGGAGAGGAGCTTATTGGAGTTTAACGGTTTTAAGGAACCTACTATGCGTGAGGTTCTCTACTAAGCAATTTATGTTCTTTCATTTAATCATCTCAACAAACCTATGGGCACAGCAAGAACACTGACAGTTTGCAGTCCAGTAAGAGCCCCAGAGGCATAGTAGGATAAGAAGTATAAATTATTACCTGAGGCTTTTCTACCAGACTTGAGCCCTGCTCACTGTTTCTTGCACCCAAGCCCCCCGGTTAAGGCCTGGATATAAGAATTCCTTGCTTATAGTCACTTACCCCTAATTACATTCAAAGATAATGAGCTAAATCATAATCATAAATGAATACCATTTTGCCCATAAACCAGGGCTGCTGAACCTTGCTGTAAAAAAATAGCAGAACCAAGGATAAATAACAGTGGCCTCAAATGGGACCTCAAATTACCTTACAAACCTGTTATCTTTGTATAATCGGTTCCCTCACCTACTAACCACAAAATATTCTGTAAAATTTTAAATAAAATATAGTTTAAAATAAACTGCATGCTAACTTCCAGCTAAGGCCCTCTTCTTAATTCAAATGATTAAATGGGTTTCTATTTCCTCAATCCTCATTACTTGCAATCTCATTTCAACCCCCACTATTTTACCAAAACTTCTTTTACCAAGGTTACTAGTGATAATCATATAGTTCTGAGTACCTAATTTATCTTATCTTGTGGCAACATTTGGCCTTAACCTCCATCTACAAACACTGTCATCTTTTATTTTCAAATACATGTATTTGTGCATTTTTCTTCTACTTCTTTGGCTACTTCATCACATTCTCTTTACAAGCTCTTCTTCCTCTACCACTCTTCAGACTTTGACTTTGATGAATACTCTGTATTTGTGTACACTGATTCACTTCTCACTCTACACCAAAGATTCTAGAGCAGGAGTTAATATCAGAATAAAAAAAGTAATTTTTTAACAAACAAATGTCTTAGCCCCAGAACACACTTACTGAATCTTCCTGAATCATACTGTCTTAAGGATGGAGATTCACCAGTATATTCACATTTTGTTGTTGATTGGTTGGTTGATTTTAAATGTGATATTAACATATATTCCTTTTTAAAAGGCCCTTGTTGAGGAACTCATGCAGTTTCAAACTTCAGTTACAATCCAAATGGTAATCCAACATCCATATACTTAGTCCACTTCTCTCTCTTGGAATTCATATCAATTTATAAAACTCCTCACTGATTATTAACACATGTATGGCATGTACTCATTCCAATTCAGTCTCTCCCAAAATGAATAAAGTTTTATTCCCTCTACAAGAAAAAAATCCTCCTTCTGTGTTCCTACTTTCAGTTAATCCAATGCCATAGAACTAGTTGCGTAATCTAGAAAGCCATGAGTTATCCTTGTCTTTCTTTACTTTTACCCACAAATTAAATCAATGACCAAATCCCACAGATTCTAACTATATCCTATATATAATTCTCTAAACTGCCTGCTCTGTTTCATTCCACAGCATAATTACCTCACAAAATCCCTGCCATAATTTTTTACCTGAAAAATCTACTAACTGGTTTCTCAATAGGGAGAAATGATCAACTATTTCATCAAATATTGCAGATAGAGAGCTCTTTCCAAATTATTAATATAATCACATCAATCCCCCACTTCAAACCTTGTATTAGCGCCCCATTGCTTTATCATAAGACTTTCCAGATTTGGACAATATTTTCTTCTCCAGTTAAATCCAGGATTTTTCCTCCTTCTATTGCCACATTTTAACAATACTGAACACATTTCAGTTCCATTCATGTTCCATTCAGTATTGATTCAGTTCTGTCCAATGAGCTGTAAGGG
This sequence comes from Cabassous unicinctus, assembly GCA_029593785.1. NCBI lineage: Eukaryota > Metazoa > Chordata > Mammalia > Cingulata > Chlamyphoridae > Cabassous > Cabassous unicinctus. Next base: position 10,101 of record JAQZBX010000663.1, on the reverse strand, counting down.
GGATCTGTAAGGAAAGGGAGATTTTAAGAAGAAAACATAAGAAAAGAAAGCTCCTGACTGCCTTAGAAGTTGTTGGTATAGATGTATTTCCTGGAACGAATGGAGCCATCCAGAGAAAACAAGGAGAATCAGCTGGCGGGCAGAGCCTACTCACTAAGGGTGGCAGAGTGAAGCGAGGGGAAGAATCTAGTTCCAAATTATAGCCTAAGACTGCTAGCTAAACTTGAAACCTGCCTCTCCTAAGACTTGCTTTTATGTGGAAAAAAAATCAATTTTCTTGTTGCTTAATCTAGTGGCGAAGTGATTTGCTGTTATTTGCAGAGGAAGATATCCTAACTTATAAAACTGGTAAGTGGCATAGTTTGAAAGCAGACTCCATTCCCTCTCCTTTCTGATCTGTTTCTTTTCCATCAAGTCTTACTGCCTCCAAATTCTACCTACACAATTCCAGTGACATTCCCCACTGAGCACTTAGCCTCTCATATTCTTTATCTGTGAAGTGATTATAAGGTAGATGACTTTCGTTGCCCCTTCAATCTTAATATATTATGTTTAACTGTTGCTTGTGAAGAACAACCATTGCCTTTGTTTGTCTCAAAATACTTTCTTCTGTTCATTTTGGATTTTTTGTTTCTTTTTGTTCATATTGTTTCAAATTATTTATCATCATCATAAACAAAGGAGTTTTATCCACTTGTTCATATCATGAAGGATACCACTATGATGGAAACAGAATCATTCAGAAATGGATACTAAAGATTTTGAATTGTTAATGCATGTTAAAATTGTAAATCCAGGGAAATGTCAAAGAGGAATTCAGAATTGGTATCCACTGGTTAGTGTGTACAAAGCATTTAGGGAAAGCTAACTCCAAAACCCAGTGACAGCTAGGTTGTGCCTAATGAGCAGGCTGCTACATTCACAAGACACACAGCATGAAAAGAGCAATATCATCTGATTTGCTGTGGCTGCCCTAGCAGGTGTGGTAACCAAACTTCTCAAACCTTACACAATGCCTTTATTCAAAAGATAAAAATCAGCGTCAGATAGCATAACAGGCTTGAAAATATTCACATCACAGAATACTCTCACTAAATACCTGCTTAGTTCCACACCACTGTATTTAGAGATGAGGTATGAAGTTATTCCTTTTAAAAATAAAATGTTCTAAGTCCTTAATGTCTGGAATAAACATGCTTATTCATAATTCACTTTGAGAATGATTCATGAGTCCGGTTGTTGTGGTTTTGCTACTATATGACCTTGCAGAAATTATTTCTCATGTCTGTAAAATCAGTGATTGAGACCAACAAAGTTATATGTTCCTGTACTTAACCTATATTATCTCACTTAACCCTAACAATTATTCTTTAATATAAATGCTATTTTCCTCACTTTCGAGATAAGGAAATTGAAGATGAGAAAAGCTAAATAAACAGGCCAATGGCCCAGGGTCCTGGAACTAATGTGCACATAGCTGGAATCTAAATCCAAGTCTCTCTTAACTATAAAACTCCTTCCTTTGCTTATACATTACACTTACCCCAGTGTTAGGCTTGCTGAATGCAAAAGTTCACACCTTGCTACTCTTAAATCCTATATTTTAATGAGTTTCATTAAATTACTGAGTCACGAATAGTATGTTTAAAAACAACTAGTATCCACCACAATGCTCTAATAGTATTGTGTGTAATGTAGAAAACTTCATTTTTGTTAATCTAAGTAGAAGAGAGTTTAGTTTTTCCTGAGGGGATCACATTTCACTATTGAATTTCCAGCAGTAAGTTACAAGATTCCAGAAAGCATGAGGGTAAGCAACAAAGTAATGATGAAGCCTGCTTTCCTTTTTTTTTTTCATTTTGCACTCATTTAACTTTTGACATGTTCATTGGGGGCAAGCCACCTATCACAGGACATGCATTTGTCCAAACATACTTTGTCCTTAAATGTCAAAAACCACATAAAAACATTTCAAATGAAATGGAAAATGTATGTGAAGCTGAGTCTTTGTTTTGAATGAGTCCTTACCCTAGTCCTTAATTACCCTTAGGGCTTGATTGAAATATACCAAACTGCAAAACAATCTATATAATCATTAGTTTTACAGGCTTCAGGGTAGGATAAATGATGATTAGATTTAAACATACACTGAAGCCGACAGAAACTTACACATACATACACAGTCTGTATTTTCAGGTGATATAGCATTTACCAAAAATCAGCAAACAATTGGATGACCTAGTAGCCCTTTAGGTAAAATGAGAAATGGCTTAGCTTTTTTATGACAACTTGAATATTTATCTTCATATGTCTTACAGCTTAGTTAAAATGTAATTGTGATATAAACCCTGAATAAAGGTTTTTTTTGTTATCTATATAGCAAAAAGAAAAACAAAAATGACATTACAAGGAAACTTCATCAAAAATTAATCAAAACATAAATCAACACAGACAAAAGCACTAAGAAATATTGTGCCAAATATTTTTAGGTACTGAACATAAACATTTAGTACCTAGCTCTAATTATGCATCTCAAAGTAGACAGCATTAGCAAAGTACTTTTAAGTCTGTCTATTACAATACCCTAATTTATTTATCTTAGCATGTAAGATTGATGACTTAATAGCAAGCATTTTTGCCTAGTTAACCTGGTATCTATATTCTATTTTTGGTCAAAATATAACCTCAATATCTGGCTCTTTGTACTTTTAACATGATGGTTACAAGGGGAAAGAAATATAAAATATTAAAATCACTTTCACCTTTTCTGTCCTATTGTGGCAGACACTGTTTTATGGCTATTGGTGACTTGCACCCTTTATCCTCCCCTGGTATCAGAATCTCAATTTTGTTTGGAGAGGCAGTGTGTTCAAAGTCAGACAATAGATCATGACTGGATTTAGAAAGTAATGATAATCGTGTTTCTATTATCTTAGCCTCCACTGAACCCTGTGGCCTTGTTACATAGCTCTGGTCAATGCGATAAAGCAAAAATCTGCTTGCCAATTCCTGGGACTGTTTTGTTATCCTGGTCAAAGGAAAAATGCAGCTGACATGGTTCTTGTTGCTCCTCTTTCCCTCCTCCTTCTTGTAATGAACTGGTTTTGATACTTGGAGATGCATTAGCATTTTTGCAACCATGAGGCAATAAACAAGAGAGTAAGGCCAAAAAAATCATAATGATTCCAGGCCTGACGTCATTAAGCCACTGAACCCAAACCACCAGACATGTACCCTGAAACTTTTTTCTTATACATGAAAAAAAATTAACTTCTATTTTTAAGCTGCTGTTGGGAGAATTTTTCTACTACTTACAGCATAATACAATTCTAATATAGTTAATATGTAATCAATTGAGAAAAATATCCAACTCATTACCTTAACTTCTACTCAAGTTCTGTGAAATTTAACACCTGCAATGAGGGTTCATTCATTCATTCAACAGATATTTATTGAGTATCTACTTAAGCACCAAGAACTGTTCTAAGTCCTGGGGATACATCAGTAAATTAAACAGGAAGTATCTTGCTTATTGCTCAACTTTCCAATAGCTTAGCCCTGAGAGTAGAAACTTTCTGGGATTTATATTACTTGTGTAATAGTCCTCTGTATACCCTGAGTAGACTCTCTTAGGTTATAATGATCTGAGTTAACATTTGGCACTTAGGGATACATATGAACTCATTTCTTCTAACACATACAAAATTAGAATATTAGGTGGAACCTAGGAGACTGCATTTTGGAAAGTTTCCTTATCCCCCATATGATTCTTATGCCTACTTAATTCGAGTTTAGACAGCAGTATCACTGAGCTATGCCCTGTTAGTGAGGTGAGTCTTTCTATCATACACTTGGATTGTTGTAGCAATGTTAACTTGCAATAAAAAGCTAAGCTTAGCACTTCAACCTTTGTACTTATGCCATTGCAGACTCTCACCAGTTCAGGGATTCCACTTTGAGTAGCTCTGTTCTAAGCAAGGGTTCTTTAACAAGGATGAAAATCAGATTTTCTATGCATATTCTAAAACTGCAGATTCCTAGAGTCTAAATATATAGAATTCCACAGGCTTTATTTAATAAACTTTGATTGACATGATCTATTTTACAAAGTTCTGAGGTCGACTCTGATAAGCACCTCTGAGTTAGGAACCATTAGTTCAAAGAAAACTTTAACATATTATAGTTTGCTTTTTCAGCTAGATTGTTCAAAACTACAGATCAAGTCATATCACACTGATCTTCTCTACACCATTCCTTTCATATTTAACACACTGATTTTCCAACCAAGCTTACAGTAGCTCATAGGGGTCTAAAGAGATGTCCCAGAAGCATAAGCAGATGAAGAGAAAGAGGTGGCAAAAGCACAGCTAGGAAACCCTTAGCCCTGTTGTCATCTGCTTTATGTATTGGGCTTCCTTAGTGATTTCTTTGGAATGAGAATTTCTGCCTCTTAAAAAAAATGAGTTTGAAAACCACTACTAACATTATGTTCTTGATTTTCAACAATGATTTATATACAAACTTATCAGATGAAAATCAGTTTGGCATATTTCAAAAATGGTTAAAAATATTGTTAATGGCATTATCGTTCACTTCCTCAGCACAATCACCACTGTGACCAGCCTCTCTCAAATTCTGGAGTGAGGAAAAATGCATTTTCTCTGATGAATTTACAGGTTTTCTACCCGGAAGTGAGAGCTGTTTTATTGAAGGCTTATACTTAAGATTTCTAGTTAAGTTTTGTGTTCAATTGCTTTGGCATTTTTCAGTGAGATTTTCTTGACATGAGTTTCTATGTCTGCCTATATGGTGCTTATATTTATAATAGCCTTATGTTAATTGATTTCTCATAAAACATATGAATTGTAATTAAAATATCATGATTCCTTCTTTGAAAGTTAACATGTATATATATAATAGAAATCATATTAATAAATACATTTAGACAAATGTAATCTCTAATATCCTGGGTGCAAATAGGGATTTCAGCACTGGACACATGTGGTTTGCATCCTGTTAACTTATAAGTTGTGTGACCTAGTGCAAGTTACTTAACTTCTCCCAAACTCAATTTCCCACCAGTAACACTGAAATAATACTCTCCATCTCACAGTGTTGTTGTGAGAATTAAAAGAGATTATATGGTAACAGTTTTCATAGCAGTTATTATCATTCCTCCCACCTAGAGCATGATCAATATTTCTTATACCTTAGCAAAATAAGAAATATTTTTTAAAAGATTTTTAAAAGATACTTACATTACACAAAATGCTACATAAAAAAATATAAGGGATTCCCACATGCCTCACCTCCCAGACCTCCCACTTTTCCCCACACTAAAAACCTCCCTCACCAGTGTGGCACATTCATTGCAACCAATGAATACACCTCGGAGCATTGCCACCAAGTATAGACCACAGTCTACACCATAGATTGCACTCTCTCCCACTCAATTCTGTAGGTTATGGCAGGATATATAGTGGTCTGTATCTGTCATTGCAATGCCATTCAGGTCAACTCCAAGTCCTGAAAATGCCCCCATATTATACCTCTTTCTCCCTCTCCCTGACTTCAGCACCTCCAGTGGGCACTGTCTCCACATCAATGATATAATTTCTTCCATTGCTAGAATCACAATAAGTCTATAGTAGAATACCAGTAAGTCCATTCTAGTCCATATTTTATTCCCCAATCCTGAGGATTCTGGGATGGTGATGCCTCTAATTGAGAGGGGACTTCAATCTCATATGGCTGATGATAGGACTCTCGTGCTTGCAGTTGTAGACTCTCTCTCAGTTCCTAAGTATGATGGTTGTCCATCCTCACCTCCTTGTTAGTTGTCCTGGGTGAGTCCAATGAACTAGAGAGTAGGTGTTGCAATTCCGCTGAAGCTCAGGGCCCAACTGGCACATGGACAGCCCAGAGATTCAAGTCTCTTGGACGTATACCTACCAACTCCAGCACCAACCACAGCTTCAAATAAAAGGGACAGAAGAGGCATGTGTATAGAAGTCACATCTGAGTCCAACTCTGTCACACTCAGGAGCACAATCTCCAAGGTAGGACCCACCGGCAAGGCACCAAACTCCAGAGCTATCTGCCATGATCGTAGGACCTGGGTGTCTCAGAAGCCCTTGGAAGCCCAACTGCTTGGGGAAATATCTACTTTGGCCATCTATGAGATCCTGCTGAAACATGCATAAGCGTTACCTCTCCGATGACCTCCCAACTCATCCTGAAATCTCCCAGCCATACAAACCCATTTGTCTTACCTTTCCCCCCTTTTAGTCAAGGTCTTTGTCCAGCTGCATCACCAGCTGGTGCTCAGTAGTAATCCCTTGGTGCCAGGGAGGCTCATCCCCGGGAGCCAAGTCCCCCGCTGGGGGGAAGGCAATGCATTCACATGTTGAGCTTGGCCCAGAGAGATACCACACTTGAGCAAAAAGGAGGCTCCCAGGAGGCAACTCCCAGGCACCCTACAACACCAGGCCAAGTTGCAAATTCAAGAGCAAAAGGCTCATAAGCGGAATTACCAACATCAAAGGCCCAGCAATGGACCATCCTTCCTCACCAGTCACCTCATCTGTACTTGGGGGATTGTTGCAATTCCATTAGAGACCGCGGCAGAGCTTCCCAGGATGGGGATTCAATAATCTTTCAGTTATTGTGTAAATCTCCACCCACCGTGGCAATGCCCCATGAACATTTGAACATATTTATATACCTTATATGTATACCCAGGTGAGCTTCCATGTATCCTCCATCACTGATACCCCACACCAATGATCCTCCCCTGCCATAGTTGTAACTTTTCTGTGATCCAAAACTCCTTCAAAAATGAAGCCAAGAATATTGCCAAATTTGATTAATAGGAAAATGAAATAATAATAATAGGTTTAAACTTAAGAAATAAAATACATAATAATTTAGAAAAACTAAAATAAAGTAAAAAAATTTGGGGTATTAAAAAAATGAAAAATATTTTTAAAAAATTTTTGGACATTTTGTCTTTCATTACTGTAATATTTGTTGTCCTGTATGTACAGTGGCATTTTCTTCCATTTCTTCCCCAGTGTCTTACTTTTTTTTAATTTTGTCTTCAAAGAAGTTTTAGGTAACAGTAAGGTTGCATGCAGAATATAGGAGACTCCCATATACACAACATCCTCCCTGTTTTCCCCATTCCCTATTAATAACCTTTTTACATGTGGATGGTACATTTGTTACAACTGATGTACAAATATTGAAACATAGCTACTGACCAGGGTCAATGGTTTACATTATGGTTTACATTTTAGACAATATACTTTTATAAATTTTTTATGAAATTTAACATGGCCTGTACCCATCATTGCAAGATAATGCAGAACACTTCCATTGCCCCCTAAATACCTCCTCTTCCATCTATTCTATTCTTCCTTCCCCCTCTCCTCGGGGCCCATGGCGACCGCCAGGCTTCACTCCTTGAAAGACAAGATTCATAGATACTTGCTACAACACTGAGGGCTTGACACACTAGTCTGTCCTCCCCTATTAGGAACCACCCATGCTCTCAAGAGACACTCTCCCCTCTGTTTGAGAACATATTGGGCCTCCCCAGAATGAAAGTCCAACTCCTTCCTACTCATTATGTGGGTCTCCTCACCACTGATACAGCACACTATGACAAAATGATCACTCACACATTCTCTAGCAGACTGCTCCACGTGTGCCCTGTCCCAAATGCCCCCATTCAACACCCTAAACCAGTAACCCTTCCTTGCCCTATTGGCAAGAGAGCAAAATCCCATATTAATCCTTTGATATTTCTGATATTTTTATTAATGTTAGAGTAAATAAAAATATTTTCATGAAATAAAACAAAAAGACACCATTAGTCATGAAACAATTATGCTTCCATCTCCTGATGTCTAAGGGGAAACCTAAGAGAAGATTCATGAACAATAAAATTGAAAGGAAAAAATTAGAAACTGAACCCACACTCATACATCCTAAAGTTAATTAAATACACTAACAACCAACCAAACCATACTTAAAAAGCCATCCATCATTACATTTTAAACTTTCTCCACTATATATCTATTTTTAATGCTAGTCTATTCACATTTTGGCGATACCCATTTCTCTGCTACTTCCCCAACATGATTAAGAATTCTTACCAAGTTGTAAATCTAAAGTGCTCCATAGAGTAACTGACAGTCAAAATAATCCAAGAACTCTAGAATAAATGAAGAGTAAATCCACCCCATCCCATGAAATTTAGACCATTAAGAAACAGATGTTTTCTATTCATTGTTTTTCTAGAGATAAAATTAAGTTACACTTAAAGCAGTAAATCTATTTTATGCTGGCTGATAATAGCTCTAGCCACCAGAATTGTGAAAGTTTATCATAAGAAAGGTGAAGGAAAGCTGTAGTTGCTTAAATCACAAAGAGATAGTGCACACAGGATATGGACTATTTTTTTTTTCTAACTATTTTTTTTCTAGTGCCTTGCTAACCTCAGTAGCATTTTCTTCATTCTGATACTTTTGGTAAATTTAAAATAAATATGCTACTGACAAATTTCTTGGTATTCACATGCTTTGATTGGCAAATCATACAATCTTTTAGTTGGCAACTTTTCATTTTGGAAGAGACACTGTAATACTAAAGATTCTACACCCTGTTATGGATTTCAGAAAAGAGCTACATTGGCTCTACCAGCAAAACCTCAACAAGGTAAGACTGGATGTGGTTAAAAGTATTGATTTTAAGGAAACCAAAAGCGACTTAATAATATTCATTACTTAAACATAAATTAATGGAATATAACATACTTTATGGATACTCCATAAGGAGTATCAGGCAATGGGGCTGGCTCTAAATGAGCTTACAGACAGGCAAAGCTTAAGCCATATTTATGCTTTTGGTACATGCAAAATAAGATATTCTACTCCAAATTTCATAGAATTAAAACTTGCTTTGGTTGGCAAGTCACACTATATCTGTTAGTAGGAAATTCTCAGTTCAGAAGAGAATTTTTCTCTGGTTAAACTCTACTCTTTTTTTACAAATATATTAATTCATCAATCAATATCCTATAATCATACATCTTCTTTGTTTTTAGTGCTACTTAAATTTCATTAAAGAGCAAAATAAAATAATTTATGAAAAATTAAGATAGATGGAATAGTATCAAAAGTTATATACAACATTTCCATCTTTCATAAAACAGAAACCTAAATTGAATTTAAATTTAGTTTCTGTAGTTTTTTTATTAGAGAAGTTGTAGGTTTACAGAAAAATCATCATGCAGAAAATACATAGCTCCCACATACCACCCCCTCACACCCATGCAGTTAGTTTTAACACTTTGCATTAGTGTGGTAACTTTGTTACAATTGCTGAAACAATATTATATAATTATACTACTAACTAGAGTCCACAGTTTACAATCGGGTTCATTCTTTGGGTTTTACACTCCTATGTTGTTTTTTCACTTTCTATTCTAGTAACATATATGTAACCTATAATTTCCCCTTTTAACCATACTCAAATATATAATGCAGTGCTGTTAATTACATTCACAATGTTGTGCTACCACCACCACCATCCATTACCAAAACTTTCCCATCACCACAAACAGCAACTTTGTACCAATTAAGCATTAACTCCCCATTCCCTATGTCCACCGTGGTCCCTGGTAATCTGTATTCTAGTTTCTGACTCAACGACTTTGCTTATTCTGATTATTACAAATAGTGACACTACACACTATTTGTCCTTTCACTCAACATGATGTCTTCAAGGTTCATCCATGTTTAAACTCTACTTTTTACTTGAATTTCTACTTTGATCAAATATCAGGAAGTTACAGTTAAGTAAAAACACAATTACAGCTCAGTGTGATATGCTACAACTAAGCCCTCTCTCACTTGGAGGTGGAGTGGACATCACCTTCCAAGTCCACTCAGGATGGGGGGAGGAGCTGTGGACTAGAGTGGAATTGGTGGTGTTCTGTTGTAGACATACTGTGATTCAAGCAATGGAAGAAATTGTAACAGTGAGGTGGAGCCCGTGGCCACTGGACATTTTTGGGGCAGGGAGAGGAGGGGCAGT